>JAGKTI010035907.1:729-11167 GCA_018397915.1 Birgus latro | reverse complement strand
TGTGTGTGTGTGTGTGTGTGTATGTGTGTGTCTGTGTGTGTGTGTGTCTGTGTGTGTGTGTCTGTGTGTGTGTGTCTGTGTGTTTCTGTGTGTGTTTCTGTGTGTGTTTCTGTGTGTGTGTGTTTCTGTGTGTGTGTGTTTCTGTCTGTCTGTGTGTGTGTCTGTGTGTGTATGTGTGTGTCTGTGTGTGTGTGTGTGTGTGTGTGTGTGTGTTTAGGCAGTTATACATCTAGCAGGAAAATCATGACTTGTGCCGAGCTTGTACCTTACAATCGTTCTGGCAAATCCTTCGGGCATAGCGATCGAAGATTCACATATTCTTGCACCCCCGATGACACGCTGAAAAGGACTAAATAAACGTATCTTTATTTATCGCTGTTCTGGAGATGTTAACTAAATTGATTACAACTATCACCACCACCACCACCATCACCACCACCATCACCACCACCACCACCACCACCATCACCACCACCACCACCATCACCACCACCACAACCACCACCACCACAACCACAACCACCACGATCACCACCACCAACACCACCACCACCACCACCAAAAACACCATCACCACCACCACCACCATCAGTGTCTCGACCCCTGTTTCCCACCTGAAGATGAGGCGATGTATGGTCCACAGTGCATAAAAAAAAAAAGGCATAATAAATATCACACACAGTATTCTATTAAACTGTTAACTTTTCACATGTATTATTATTTTTGGTTTCGTAGTGATTCTGCCTTGATTTTAGGAGCTTAAGTACTAATACATCTGGCAACAAAACAAAGTGTGACAACTCTGTTAATATGCATCAGTTCTGGGAAAGTCTATAAACACGGCCACCCATATCTCACTCCCTCTCGCCACCAACGACGAATTTCGGACATGACTGAGCAAATGCGACCATAGGTTTCCACTTATTAAGGAGACACACAAAACAGAGTTCGGTATGTTTATGTTTATAGATGGATAGATTGATAGATAATTAGATGGACAGATACATAAATATAATTACAGTACATCAAAATCTAGGTTTTTATTCTTCTATATGTATTCAGTATGAAATTATGGTTTGTACAAGAATTTCCTTTACTGATAACATAAATTGCAAATCTTCAATAATTATACTAATTTCCTGCACTAATTCTCCTTTTGCTAATTATGGGCTTATGCAACTCGCTCTCTGCAATCCCCCTCCTGGCCATGAACTTGTTGGGTAAATGCCTAAATCCCATCCCCACCCCCACCCCCACTTCAAGTAATCCTGCCTTTCTCTTCTACAGTATTCCCCCTCGTCTCCCCTTCATCCAACTTCCCTTATCTCCCTGCCAGTTTCTCCCGCTTCCTCTGCCATTCCTGCACTCATCTTCATCCCTTCGCCCCACCTCCCCTCCCTTCCCCTCCTTTCCCCCTGTATATCTCTCAGTCCCTTTCCTTTCCCTCCCCACCTTCATCTCCTTCCATGTCCCCTCTACTACCCTTCCCTTCTCTCCTCTCTGAAGTCCCAAATCACCCCCCTCTCCCTCCCCTCTCATCCCATCCCCCCACTCTTCACCCCCACTCGCCTCCTGATTACTCCCCACTCCACTGAACTATCTAATCCTACTTTAATCTCTTATAAATCGTCCTTCTCGATGTTTTTATTTCTAATATTTTTTAAAATTACTTTTCAATAACTCTGCTGTCCGATTTACTCAACTTTTCTCGATATAGTTAAGTTATTTCCAAATAAATTACACTTAAGTATTCAATTTCCTCTCACTATAGCCGATACATTTTGAGACTGTCCACTTTCATTTCTAAAAATACCATCCCTCCATCTTGAATGCTGATCTGTAACAAGAGACTAAAAAATAATAATAATAATGCTAGAAACGAAGAAAAAGTGAATTAAATCATTTAAAGGCATCAGGGTTAAAAGACATCATCGAAGTGACGGGTTAACTATTATAATATCAGGTGGCCAGAGCAAGGCCCCGTCCACACGAGCAGGCAGTGTCCGACAGGCACAGCCCGCTGTGCGGATGTCCATCGCTTTTCTAGCAGTGTTTCCAGATCAAGCAGTCCCCGGCGGCCATTGGCTACAACCAAGCAGACCTGTGTTGTCCACACGGCAGACAGAGCTGTGGTGAGGTAGTGGTTGTCCACTCATCGGGCAGTGGCCAACTGTCTTGGTGCTCGCCAGAACCGAGTGTAGTACGACAACATGGGAAGTAAGAACGGTCGCAGGACAGTTAAAGCTAAAAGTGTAGCTTTGCGAACAGTTGACAGCAGAAGTTCGTCCCTCTCAGCGTGCGTGATAGGAGCCTGTTGATCTGGGAACACTGTATGAGATAGAGCTGACAGGTATGGTTTAAATGGGTAATATTAAAGTAATGTGTTCGGATATAAGAACACATTACCTAATGGTAATATTAATTTGCAGCAGGTGGGATAAAACGTTATTGTGAAATGTATGACAATGGTGTTCATACACCGATGTCATACATTTCACAATAACGTTATTATCCCACCTGCTGCAAATCAATATTACCATTATGGAACGTGTTCTTAATGAACACCAATGTCATACATTTCACATTAACGTTATTATCCCACCTGCTGCAAATTAATATTATCATTAGGAAATGTGTTCTTAGTTATGAAAACAGACGCACAAGATTATCTGGACTGGACTGATGATGTCAGCAAGTATTATATGAAATATTATAGAACGTTTGCAGTCCTAAAGGTGAGGTTGCAAGAAAACATTAATTGCAATGTCAGTTACACACTAAACATAGAAACTGACAGTACGTGGTTCGCTAGTATACGGTTTTGTTTTACAAATTAAATCACTTTCCTTCTTGGCATCTCTCCCCACCCGTCTCTCCTCTTCCCAGTCACGCTCTGCCATCATCCACGTTTTATCGCTAGTGCTGAAAATCGTATTTCTAGTTAGAGTGTGGAAAGTGATCATTAAAAATGTTAAATGAGCTTCTTTTTCTCCTCCATCGCTATGAAGTGTTATTCATGATGAATATAAATGTTAGTAACATGAATAAATGGTACTGTGGTGGTTAGGAGACAGTAGCCTACTCGTCTCCATTTATATAATACATAACTATCGTTCTTACATTGCTCCTACTACACTCCCTCTCCACCCGGTCGCCGTCTCCTCCCCTCCCGCTTCTACTGTCTCCATCACTCCTCCCCCCTTCCTTCCCCCACTCTTGCATTACCCCTTGTTTCTCTCCCTCAACACCCCCAAACCCTTCCCACGGTTTCATATAATTGACCCTGCTTCGTTCTACCTCCCTAACTAGATCGGTTATTCATGACTTGAACACAACGATTATCATTTACAGGAATTTAAGTTGTAATTGTAGTGACATAAATACAATTCTCGTGCACTTTATATTGCCAACTGTATTACACACAAGTAACCAGATTACTTAAGCAACAATATGTCCATCGTAACTACCAGCGTTCAGTGCCATCACCCCCTTTCGGACGCCTTTTCTCCTCGCATCCTTCCCCCTTTCTGTATCCTCCCTACACCTTATAACATATTTATCTGTATTCCAGCTTGTAATATATTCAACCCCTTCCCTTACCCATGGTATTCCTGCTTCCATAATCCCCCCCCCTCCCACCACATCGTGTTCCTCACTTGAGTGGGACCTATGAGATATGTCTACTTAATTTATAATTTAAAACAATATGCAATCGAAATACTTTGACCTGAACTCCCTCAACACATGATCTTACAAGGTCAGAGAGAGCAGCCAGCAAGAGTATCCATATCATTCCATCCCCTTAGCTGAATAACATGATCAGAACAAAAGGTAATAGCATGGCTGTCCGTCAACGCCCTGAACATCTGTTCTGCAACTGCCGATATTATCGATACAGGAGTGACAATGACTCAGATGGATAGGAAGCGAACCTTTACCATAATTAACCCTGTCGCAGCGACGATTGGATACTTCCACTTACACCTGCATGCTGTCCGGGCTAACGGCAGGCACATTCTGCTAAGGGAACAATGTACGCATCCAGAGGGGTATAATCCCCACCTTCATCGTATATTACGATGATTATGGTTGCGAGATGTATGGTAGAAGGATACAGCTTTTGTGACTATCATCTATTTTGCTATATTTAACCGTAACTGAAGAGCTACAAATTATCACCAAGGATACTGGCAATACTTCATTCAGAAGATATTTTCTGGATGCATGTAGATCATACTCTTGTGCAACACAACACACGCTATAATTATTTTTCATTTTTTACTTGCTTTGGGGAACAGTGCTTCATATGTTATGTATGTTGGGATTTAAAAAAAAAATGGGTAAGCAAGAGATTAATAGCTAGGGAGGAGGAGTAATAAAATTCCTAAATTGTAGCACTGACTGCCCCTTTTTTGAACAGTTAATGCCTTTTGACTGATACTGTCACGGTCATTATAATAATATTACACACTGTTAATTAATACAGTCCAAAAACAAAACCTAAACGTTATATCGTTCGGTTCCCAAGGCAAAAATGAAGGAGGAAGAGAAAACAGATGTTTGAAACGGCAAGGGAGAGAAGTCGGGCAGGGTCAATATAATAAAACCGTGGGGAGGGGTTCGGGGTGTTGCAGGCTAGAAACAAGGGCTACTGTTAGATGGGGGGGGGGGGAAGGGAGAGGGGAGGTGTGATGGAGACAGTGGGAGGGGGGGGGGAGGGTGGAGGACTGATGCAGACAGTGGGAGGGGGAAGAGAGGAGACGGCGAGGGGGTGGAGAGGGAGTGTAGTAGGAGCAATGTAAGAACGATAGTTATGTATTATATAAATGGTGACGAATAATGTCTCCTAACCACTACAGTACCATTTATTCATGTTACTAACATTTATATTCATCATTAACACTTCATAGCGATGGAGGAGAAGAAGAAGCTCATTTAACATTTCTAATGACCACTTTCCACACTCTGCCTAGAAATAAGATTTTCAGCATTAGCGATAAAACGTGGATGATGGCAGAGCGTGACTGGGAAGAGGAGAGACGGGTGGGGAGAGAGGCCAAGAAGCAAAGTGATTTAACTTGTAAAACAAAACCGTATACTAGCGAAACACGCACTGTCAGTTTCTATGTTTAATGTGTTACTGACATCGCAGTTAATGTTTTCTTGCAACCTCACCTTTAGGACTGCAAACGTTCTGTATTTCATATAATACTTGCTGACAACATCAGTCCAGTCCAGATAATCTTGTGCGTCTGTGTTCGTAACGAAGAATCTTCATACACCAGTGTCATACATTTCACAATAACATTATTATCCCACCTGCTGCAAATTAATATTTATCATTATGGAATGTGCTCTTTACTTATCTTCGAACACATTTTTTTTCATATTAGCCATTTAAACCATACCTGTCAACTATCACATACAGTGTTCCCAGATCAACAGACTCGTATCACGCACGCTGAGAGGGACGAACTTCTGCTGTCGAGTGTACCATAATCAGCCCAGCAGGCAGTGCCTCAACAACGGGCAGGGGCATATCGTTGGTTTGCCCGTGGTTCCCCTGCTTATGACGTCCTCTATACTCGTGCCCGCCATCCACCCTCTAAACGTGTGGATTGGAACGCGATTTAATGTTTGCCCATCGGGCACTGACCGCTCGTGTGGACGGGCCTAAGTGAAACGTGGGTTGCAATGTCCGTAGAATTTGTGTTCCCCCCCCCCTTTCCCCCCATACGCAGTAACATTAAAACATGTGCTCAGCCATGTCAGTCATTGGCGGTAGCGAGTAACTGAAGCCAATGTCCACAAGGTTTTCCATGGGACAGTAGTGAGGGTATAGAATCCTGTAGTAGTGAGAAAGACAATCACAGACAGTAAGGGTAAGTGAAACGTGGCCCGGTGGGTCGGTAGAATTTCCAACGTGCAAGGTACAGTATAGTCTGTTTAAAGACAGCCTTCTAAGGTCAGACTTCATGCGAAGCTGATCAAGATATTGTTGTCAATGATTATTTTGTTATGAGGCAAGTCTTCAACACCACCATATTTGGTTAATATCTGACTATTCCACGGCCCCCGTGAAAATAGTTCCGGCCATGACAATAGTCCTTTCAGTGCCTAAAAGAATTTCATCCATTTTAACCAAACTTTGGAGATTGGTTGCCAGAGACCTCGTGGCAATATCAGTGATTTCAGCATAACAAATGCCCAGTTTATAGGGTAGGACCAAGAAGAAGAACAATAGGTACCTAGTGCCAAAATCCAGCACAAAGCCAGATCATCGGCTACAAGTTATGTATGCTGGTCGGGCCGGAAATACAGACACGGCATGGTGAAGAAATTGGGTCAATGGAAAAAGTATATCATATCACAGATGGGGTTAGTGACGTCAGGAACGGAGCTAGATGTCGAAAAGAAGACCAATAGAGGTAAGGAAGGACATAATATTATGACAGGAAAAATATGATGATTCTCGGAGAAAATCTGAAAGGAGGGGAGGACGCTGGAGGGAAGACAAAAAAGGAAAGAAAATACGTCGCTGTACAGTGTAAAGAGGACAGTCGAGGAAAATATGACGTATAGAGAGAATGGTATTGCAATGCGTACAGAGGGGAGGGTGACCACCAGACATCAAATATGAGTGGGTAAGTCTAGTATGACCAATTCTAAGACGAGCTAAAGCAGTCTCCCATCTCCTATTACGGTGGTAAGGGGTTAGCCAAGGAGAAATAGATGGTTTAACAACACGTAGTTTATTATTAGTGATAGAGTCCCAGCAAGACTGCCACCGGTGCTGAAGGAAGGAAGTTAGGGCAGGAAGAAAATCAGAGACTGGAATGAGGAAGGAAGGAGAGGCATCTTTGGCAACAGCCATGCGAGCCAACTGATCAGCACGTTCATTGCCCGCGATGCCCACATGTCCTGGAACCCAACAGAACTGGACTGTTTTATGACGAGAGGAGATACGGAACAACCATTCCAAGATACGAAGGACTAAAGGATGAGAAGCAGAAGGTGACTGAAGAAGGGATAGCGCACTATATGAATCAGAGAATATTACAAATGAGGGAGAGGAGGCACGACAAATATACCGCAACGCAAACCAGAGGGCATATAACTCTGCTGTTAGAACACTTGCATAGGTAGGAAGACTAAAATGACAAAAGGTGTCAGGAAAGAGGATCGCGAAGCCAACACCCTCCGGGGTTTTTGAACCATCAGTGTATATAGGAACTGCAGAGGAATGGCGGGAGAGATGGTCAGAAAACCGAGCACGGAGAATGAATGAAGAAGAATTGGACTTGGAATAGGGGAAAATGGAAGAACAAATGTGAGGTCGTAGAAGTAGCCAGGGGGGAAAAAGACATGTGCGGTAAGAAAAAACATTACTAATAGCAAGAGAAGAATGCGAGAGGAGAGTACGAGCTCGAATTGCAAAAGGTGGTCTGGTTCTGGGATTGGAAAACATGTCTAAGTCAGGAGCAGGAGGAAGTAGAGAAGGAGTATGAGGAAAACAGTGCAACTTAGCATACGTACGAAGAGAAAGTAGAGCACGACGGCGGAAAAGTGATGGAACTCCTGATTCAGCATACAGACTCTCAACTGGGGAGGATTTAAAAGCGCCAAGTGCCAGACGGAGACCGTGATGATGCACAGAATCAAGTTGTTGGAGGACGGTGTCTGAAGCGGAAGAATAAACTTGGCAAGCATAATCAAGTTTGGAGAGAACGAGAACAATATGGAGCCGAAGGAGAGTAGCCCGATCAGCACCCCACGACACATGAGACAAAGTTTGTAAGAGACGGAGGCGTTGCAAGGCTGAGATTTTCAAGGAGGCAATATGATCCTTCCAAGTGAGACGGGAATCGAAAAGAAGGCCAAGAAAGGAAGCAGAGGTTTTGTACAGGAGAGGAGAGCCATAGAGAAAAAGAGGTGGTTGGGAAATAAGATGTGAGCGAGTAAAAGTAATAGCATGAGACTTAAGAGGAGAGAACCGAAAGCCATGAGAAGTAGCCCATTCTGAGGCAGCAGAAACCGCACGTTGAATGAGAGCACCAAGGGCAGAGATGTCAGAATTTGAGGCATATATTGCAAAATCATCTACATATAAAGAAGAGCGGACACCAACTGGGAGGCAGGATACAATCCCATTAATTGCCAATAAAAAGAGAGTAGTGCTAAGAACACTGCCTTGGGGGACACCTTCATATTGTGGGAGGGGATCTGAATAAGTATGCTGAACACAGACTCTAAAGAAACGGGATGATAGAAAATTCTTTAAGAAAACCCCAAGGTTACCATCAATCCCACAAGATCGAACTGTGCGTAAAATATGATAGCGCCAAGCTGTGTCATAAGCCTTCTCAAGGTCAAAGAACACTGCGATCACAGATTGCCGAGTGACAAAAGCTGAGCGGATATATGTCTCCAGATTTAGGAGGGGAGTTAAGGTACCGCGAGCTTTACGAAAGCCAAACTGTGAAGGGGACAAAAGTTGTTTGGATTCTAGAAGCCACATAAGACGATGATTTATCATACGCTCGAACAATTTGCAAAGACAACTAGTAAGAGCAATGGGGCGATAATCTTGAGGGGCATGGCCTTGCTTTCCTGGCTTAAGAAATGGGAGAATGACAGCATTACGAAAAGAGGGAGGAAAGACACCCTCTGTCCAGATACGATTATATATAATTAATAATAGGGCCAGGGCCTGGGGGGAAAGGTGACGGAGCATATTATAGTGTATGCCATCAGGACCCTCGCAAGTGTTCTTACAAAGACGAAGGGCTGAGGACAATTCATGGAGAGTGAAAGGCGCATTATACGACTGACTAGACGACAGCTGGAAGACAACTGGCGTACATTCAGTAGCAGTTTTAAGGGCATGGAATTCAGGTGAGAGATGAGAACCGTTACTAACATTACTAAAATGAAGACCTAAGCCATTAGCAACTAAACGAGCATCTGCGACTGATTCCCCATCCAAATGGAGGACAGGGGAAGGCATGGGAAGATGTTTACCGGCTATTTTGCGTATACGTTTCCAAACGGAAGCAATGGGTGTATTTGAAGTAATGGTGGAAACGTATAATCTCCAGCTATGGCGTTTAGCCCTTTTAACTGTCCTACGAAGAGAAGCGCGGGCCTTTTTAAACATTAGAAATGCACTCTGTTCATACTGGGTGTTGCGTTTACGTAGGTAGCTCTTCCAACGTGCACGTTTAACACGGAGGGCCACAGTACAATCCGAATTCCACCAAGGTACACACTTAGAAGCAAAAGGACGGGACGACCTAGGAATCGCAGTCAAAGCTGCACTTAGAACTAACACATTAAAATAGGTGAGCATGTCTAAAACAGTAGAGAAGGAAGAAGGAGGTACAGAAGGAATAGTTAGTGAAGTAAATGACGGCCAGTCAGCTTTCGGAAAACACCATCGAGGGGGTCTAATTACGGGACAATATGTAGTTAGAGTGAGTTTGATAGGAAAGTGATCACTATATACAATATCAGAAAGAACAGCCCAGTGGAAATCTAAAGAAAGGGAAGGGGAGCACAGGGAGAGATCTAGACAGGAGAAGGTATGAGTTGTAGCGTCAAAATGTGTTGAAGCTCCTGTATTCAATAAGGATAAATCTGCGTTAAAAATAAAAGACTCAAGGCGACGGCCACGCGAATTAGTAACGTCATCGCCCCATAAAACATGGCGACAGTTAAAATCCCCCAGCAATAAAACTGGGGTGGGTAGTTGGGGTAATAAAAGAGATAAGGCGGAGAGGTCAATAGGCTGGGAGGGAGAGAAATAAACCGAAACCACCGTAATCCAACGTCCAAGAAACACACGAATAAAATGACATGGGACGGTGGTGTTAATGGACAGACGTTCAAGAGGAACTGTATGGTGGACTAAGATAGCTGTAACAGAAAGAGAAGCAGGAGAGAACAAGAAACAATAGTCAGGTATAGGTACCGGAGGGGAAGATAAACGGGGTTCTTGTAAGCAAACTAAAGAAGGACAGTGAACTGAAAGAAGATAGCGGAGGTCATTGCGATGGGCTGTAAAACTTCGTATGTTCCATTGTAAAATAGACATGTTAAAAAACCAAAGAAAGTAAAACCCAACAGGAAAGCAGAGTTTAGGTAAAAGGAACTTAATACTAATGATAAAATATAGTACACAGGAAGTAAAATATAATAAACAGGAAGTAAAATATAATCCACAGGAAGTAAAATATAATCCATAGGAAGTAAAATATATGACATAGGAAGTAAAAAATATGACATAGGAATTAAAATACAATACAGAATAATAACATATATTACCGAGTCGTTACGATAGTAGGGATAAGAATAGAAGGTGAAATTGGTGGATGGGCAGAATGGTCTCTATAGCCTGGAGGCATGGGGAGAGACAAAGGGGAAGGAGTACTGTGAGAAG
>JAGKTI010035905.1:0-11167 GCA_018397915.1 Birgus latro | reverse complement strand
TAATAATAATAATAATAATAATAATAATAATAATAATAATAATAATAATAATAATAATAATACTAATAATAATAACAGTAAAAATAATATCCAGTCCACCCACTTGATCGGTAAACAGATAAGGTAATAATTATACAGGTAAACATTTCACTGGATGACATATGCTAAAATTAATCGTTATCTTTTGGAAATTTATGACAGACCTGATAGCAGATGAAAAAAATATGACTGGCAGGCGATATATGACGTGAGGAGACGTGATTGTGATATCGATAAGATGAAAAGAAGGGGGGAGAGAGAGAGAGAGAGAGCGAGAGAGAGAGAGAGAGAGAGAGAGAGAGAGAGAGAGAGAGAGAGAGAGAGAGAGAGACCACTCATTTCCACCACCCCTACCATCTCACTACCACTCAATCTACCACTGCCCCTACCATCTCACTGCCACTCAAACTACCACTCCTCCTACCATCACGACTCAAAGCTCACAAAACTCACACACCTGAAGGAGAATGGAGCTTCTTATTGCCTCTCCTCCCTTGTCCTGTCGCAGCCAAGGTCGGGATGATGATGATGATGATGCTGGCGCTCACAACATCCGCCTAACAATAGCCAACGACAGCAACAGCAGAGTCAGGAGTGGGGAGGAAGGGACACGGATATCTGAAAGAAAGGAGAGAGAGAGAAAAGAGTGAGAAAAAGAAAGGAAAAATCATATTAATGAATTCAGTATCGACCTTACAGAAGCATCATCATCAACAGGATCAATACTAACAACAGTGAAGCAGTGACATCAATGACAGTGACGCAGCAACATCAGCAACAATAACAGTGGGGTAATAACATGAACAACAAATAACATCAGCATCAACACAAAAAAGAAGACAAAGGAAATAATTAATCAGACCAACAGAACTGAAAACAACAGCTGTATTAATCACAACCACATCAACAACAATAGAACAAGAACACCAAGAACAGGAAGACAATAAGAATAACATAAGGCAACAACAACAACAAATTCACTGACAAGAACACTTAGGTCAGGAAAAGAGAACAGACAGAACACACAGGTCAACAAAAGAAAACAGAACACACAGGTCAGCAAAAGAGAACAGACAGAACACACAGGTCAACAAAAAAAACACTAGACCTCAGAGTACGATGACTGAAAATCCTTTAAAAAACAACCGTAAGACGTAAGCTGAGTGAGAAGGGCATACCAGATCGAAGCCTTAAGTTATTCTGAGACGGACCCAGGGACGTGAGAGGCCATGGATTCTTCAGTACTCTTCAGCGACGTGGTGTAGAATGTGAAACGAACACGGATGCTATTGAAGATTTAAAAACAAACACCAAGAAAATTCAATACCTGTCATAACGAATCTAAATACAACATTGTCTCACAAGCGTATCTGGTGCTGAAGAAAACTTGTTGATTTAAAGACAGACACCAAGAAAACTAAGTGCTTGTCATAACGAATCGAAATAAGAAAGTGTCTTAACAACGTATTCTAACGCTGCTACACGAAAGCCTCTTGATTTTAAAGGCAAACCCTGAACGAAATCATTGTCTATCCATTCCTTCTTGGCTTTCAGTACCATCATCACCCATTGTGTTTGGGTTACGGTGAACGGTAAGAAAATAGAATATAAAAATGTCTTAAAAACTTAAAGGATATAACCAAAGAAAATCTCCTGATGTGAAAGGTAACTTCGAGAGAAATCAGTCGTGTAATATAAACGTATTGGACACAGAAAACTACCTCATTTACGGGTAAATATCTAAAGATTTCACTACTTTTCTTAAAGACGTATGAGATGCAGCCAAAGAATATAAATTAAGATATCTAACGTCCAGAAAGGGTAGATAAGCTCAAGATATCTTAGCAGAGTGAGATAGTTGCCTGAAAACAGAGAGGAAGGAAGCCCACCACCCATCCACAAAAAGCAAAATGAGTGCCACCAATCAAAGCATACCTAGACTGGTGGCTGAGGTGGTGGTTTCTGGTGGAGCGGAAGCCTCTGGTGGGCCTAATGTGTCGTCAGGAGGGGTGGGTGCCAGCATCAATGGGACTATATATTCAGGAGAGATAGGGGAGGACTGGGTACTGAGCCCGATTGACCTGGTGATCGTCGGAGTGTACCTCGCTGGCTCCCTTGGCCTGGGTCTGTGGTGTGGATTTAAGCGCAAAGGTGACACCGAGGAGTACTTCTTAGCTGGGAGGTCCTCATCATGGCCCCTTGTAGGATTATCCATCTTCGCCTCCAACATCTCGAGCACCACGCTGGTTGGACTAGCCGGGGACGCGTATGCTACAGGTATCGCAGTGTATACATATGAGTGGACGGCCGCAGTGGTGCTGGTGATCGTGGCAGGTGCTCTGCTACCTGGGCTGGTCAGGTCTCAGGTGTATACGGTGCCTGAGCTGCTCCACTGTATGTACAAGTGAGTGCATTGAATGGTATTTTATTTATTGCTTCCGTTAAAAGAACTGCATCATCTGTTTTAGGGTGAATTTTATATTGGTTCATGGTATTGATCAACCTGTAACATCTTAAAATATCAGTTCATCATCCTGACCTTTTTTTTCCACCCAAGGATAGGTCATACTGTGATGAAATTAGGCTACTTTCTAAGGTCATTGGGTATCAATGTATGTACTCTATTATAGAGATGAGGTTCTTACCCATTGAATTTAAAAATTTCCCAGTACAAAATAATGTAGTAATCTAGGGGTTAGAATGCCTCATTTGGAGAGAAGGATCGATCCTTAAGAGGCGACTGCTGGCATCTGGATTACTGAATGTCACCTAAAAAAATAGACTTGATATCTAGACAAACAACAAATGTACTGGAGTGTGCAGAGACCTACCCTTGGGCTCCTACACCTTGAAGGGTGATATATGGGATAAGTTGTTTCCATGTGTGTTTTTTTTGCAGCCCTGGTGTGCGGTACTACTACTCAGCGCTGACTGTGTTTCTTAACGTGGTTGTGGATACAGCAGGGACTCTATATGCCGGGGCACTGTTGCTGCAGGTGTTGCTGCCGAGCTGGTCCTTGTGGCAGATTATGGCGGTGCTGGCGGGAATAGCCGGCATTTACACTGTCACTGGAGGCCTGGCCGCCGTCATGGCCACAGATGCAGTGCAGGCAGTACTGCTGTTAGCTGGCTCCATTCTGATCACCATCTTTGCCATCGACGCTGCTGGCGGATGGAATGCCATGGTGGCTGCCCAACCTCCGGGCTTCATGTCGCTCATCAGGCCGCTCGACGACCCTGTGGTTCCTTGGCCAGGCATCTTGGGAGTCTTTCTGCTCAGCTTCTACTTCTTTGCCACTAATCAGTTCATGGCTCAGCGGCTGCTCAGTTCTGGCAGCATACGTCAGGGCCAGTGGGGTGCGCTGCTGGCTGGTACGCTGAAGCTGCCAGTGCTGTTCATCATGGTGATACCTGGACTGGCTGCACGGATCCTCTACCCTGATCTGGAAAAATCTGACCTGGTATACCCAACCCTGATGTTTAACCTTCTGCCATCGGGGGTGCTTGGCCTGGTGCTGGCTGGGTTCCTGGCCGCCCTCATGTCGCAGCTGGACTCCACCCTCAACGCTGTAGCCACCCTGGTAACCATGGACTGGGTGCACCGGATATGGCCACGTATAGGGCCAGTGAAACTCAAGTTGATCGGACAGGGGGTAACGGTGGTGGTGATGATGGTGGCTGTGGCTTGGGCACCGCAGATACAGCACTTCCCATCCCTCTTCCAATACCTGCAGAAGGTCCTCTCCTACTCCGTGCCTCCTGTCCTGGCCATATACATCGTCGGGTTCTTCTGGACTGGGGCAACACCAACTGCAGCCAACGTAACCCTGATCGTGGGCACCCTGTCCGGCGTAGCTCTGTTCATCGCCAACGAGATCTATAAGGTCATGGGCTTCCACTTCACCTACATTTCTCCTCTTCTTTTGCTCTTCAGTATCCTGGTGCTACTGGCGGTTAGCTTCATAAGGTTCGAAGACGTGAAGGAGAACAGGATTGTGTTGTGGTCCTGCAGCGACTTTAGGAAGGAAACGAAGGAGCTGAAAAGTAAGCCTCTGTGGCAGAACTATCGCCTCCAGTCACTCCTTCTTCTTGCAGCCACTGCCACTATTATTGGAGTGTTCTGGTGAGCGGCGAACTGGCTGGGTCCTGTCGCTGCTCCAGGACCCTCACGAGGGCTTGCCATCTCTTTCACTCTCTCTCTCTCTCTCTCTCTCTCTCTCTCTCTCTCTCTCTCTCTCTCAGATGAGGGAACCTTGAATATCTAAGTGCTTGATAAAGTGTGGCCATGACTGTGTTAATTACCAAGCACAACCCACTCGATGATTAACTCCTCTATCCTGAAAAATAACAGAAGATAAAGCTGTATATTTTGTGCTTCGCGTCGCTTTGTCTCCATGAGGCATCGTAGTCTTTAAGATCTCAATATATTCGTAAGAACTTAATGTAGCATCCTCACAGCAAAATATTTCTCCTCACCAATATCTTTATGTATAAAATGGTACTGAATTTTTCCATCACTGTTACATATAAGTTACTGCACTTGTGTGGGGATGGAGGGGGGTTAGTGTGTGTGTGTGTGTGTGTGTGTGTGTGTGTGTGTGTGTGTGTGTGTTACTTGAAGCTTCTTTTCCACCTCTATCCTTTATCTTCCCTTCGTTCATGAATCTCCAGCCTGTTCCTTTGTCCAGATATCCTCAATCCTATGCCATTAATTCCACACTATATTCTGGTTTCCATTCTACTGTTGGCGATCGCTAAGGGGGAGAATTTTCGGACTGCAGGTGTTATATATACCTGTAATTACCTACCTTCACATACCCGAAAGACACGTATTCTAAGGAAGCTCCCTAACACCTTTTCATAAGCGATTTATTTAGCTTATTACCCTTTACGCTCCTTCTTCGTTGTTACCTAAATCATTGTAATATCGCCATACTCTGCATATACGACGCACAAAAGGATATTAACCAGCCATATCCAAAAATAAATCGCTAAGGAAGAGGTGCCAGGGAGCTTCCTTACCCGACGAGCATACGGGCCCATACGTCGGTTAAGGAGGCTTCCTAGCACCTCTTCCTTAGCGATTTATTTTCCAAAGCGGCTCATTGACATCCTCTTCCCTGCTTTTTATATCTTTTTAATATCGATATAGACTGGATAAGGCACAAGAATATGGTAGCGGGGCAGAAACAGAAATTAATCGGTAAGGAAGAGGTGTCAAGCTTCCTAACTGCACTAGAATGTCTCCCTATGTTAAGACAAACGCCTTTCACATTGTATCGCCTGTGATTCCAGTTTGTTCATTATATTTTTGTTCAGCATGGTACAGTAAAATATGATGTATACAAGAGTCTTATTCTGTCGTATACCCCATTTACTCTACCTAGGCTAGTCGTGAGGAAGTGCTGTGGAAAAGATGCCGAGCCATAATATTGTCTTTTTCTCCCACTAGACTACGTGAAATAAGCTGCAAAAGGACGAAAATCTGGGCCAACTTAGTATAAATGGAATATATTGTTTAAATTACGTTGGATACGGAAAGATGGCAGAAGAGAGGATGGAGAAGGTGTAGATCAGTGCCTATCAACTACACGAGGGGTCATTGAGGTGGGTTTATTTTTTTCCAAGTCACAACCTTCTCCTGGAATACATGCAACCATCGAATTTACGCCCATGTCCCCAAATGTACTGCTTGATGAACAGGGGTAAGGTGGAAGCAAACTTTGTCCATGAATCTGACCTGCTGGAGAACGATGGTTGATGGTGATGATTGATGATGGTGATTGATGATGGTGATGATGCCAGGTAAAATCGGTGAAACGTAGATGTAAAGGTGACAGGTAAAGGTAAACTTATTAAGCACATTCAGATGTTGGTATACTGCGTGAGTTAAGGAAGCTCCATGCAGTTTTAATATATTCCCTTAGTTATGTATGCTGTTTGATGTGGAGATAAGATGGTATGCTTTACGATATGGAGATAAGAGGCAGTTATGTTGTAATATATAAATTTCACGTGCTGAATGATATAGAAATAAAAAAGTTTGTATGTTGCATGATATTAGCAAGAGTTAATATTTCGAGACTATGTATGACTGAGAATGTCACTGAAATTTATGATGTATGATTTTTGAAGATGCCAGGTGATGTTATTTATACATTCTAAAGGTTCCCTATCTTGTATAATTTATAAAGTATATGTGAGATCAGAATTTTGTCTGGTTTGAATATTCCAAAACAGATTAGTTTATATCCGGCGATTAATTTTTGCAGTCTCACAAACTTAGAAAAGACCTCAAGTAACGAAGGGATTATTGAACGCTATTTTAAACTCAGAAAAGACCAAGTAACGAAGGCATTATTGACGGCTGAGACTCCTGTATCATCTGAAAATTTTCCATTATGACAGCGAGCGGAACTTATCAAAATTACCCTTCGAATCAGCAAGTAAAAGCTGAAGGTAATATATAGTAAGCTCTTGTCAGTCGAAAACAGAAAACTTTGGAAATAACATCAGGCGAAGCTTCGAAATGGGTAAATCTAAGTGTCAGTAATAAGTGTCAAAAATTTAGTACCAAAATTTCATTAAAAAAAATTATTTATCGTATAACAAATATAAAATGTACTAATAACGAAAGGCCAGGTAACGATACTCTGGGCAGTGCTACAATAGAAAACTGCGAGGTAGTCTGGTAGTGTCAGGTCAGCGCCCCCCAAAGTTTTTCCCCCCACCTCAGAGCCCCTCCCCCTCTCCCCCAACAATCCGGTATCTCTTCACGACCCAGGAAAAGGCTTAGGTCAGTCCCCATCGATCGCAGTTTTTTTTTTTTATTCGAGTTTGTTCTAAGTCCTATCTTCTGCTGGAACAACCCGCTGTTTACGTAAAGTTCCCTATGGTACTGGTGGATTCAGAGGAGCAAGGGAGGAAAAAAAACTCAATCTGACCAGCCCAAGGGTTCTCTAGTTCGGATGTGTATGAGCTAACCCGTGTTCATCAGCTCCTCCTGCCCATTGCAGATCGTCAATGAAACATCCATCTTGCTAATTAAGTCAACTACTTGCATTTGGGGAAACCAAGGCTTCTCTTGACTAACTTGCGTCTTTAAGATTTTGCCAAAGATTTATTCATGCCTCTTTTAATGATAGACATTTCTGCTGCCAGACAGCCATACATCCGAGTGACGTCAAATGTTACAATCCAATAAAGAACTTTTTCGTAGCANTGGGTAAATCTAAGTGACAATAAGTGTCAAATTTAGTATCAAAATTTCATTAAAAAAAATGGTATTTATCGTATAACAAATATAAAATGTACTAATAACGAAAGGCCAGGTAACGATACTCTGGGCAGTGCTACAATAGAAAACTGCGAGGTAGTCTGGTAGTGTCAGGTCAGCGCCCCCCAAAGTTTTTCCCCCCACCTCAGAGCCCCTCCCCCTCTCCCCCAACAATCCGGTATCTCTTCACGACCCAGGAAAAGGCTTAGGTCAGTCCCCATCGATCGCAGTTTTTTTTTTTTATTCGA
This sequence comes from Birgus latro, assembly GCA_018397915.1. Lineage (NCBI taxonomy): Eukaryota > Metazoa > Arthropoda > Malacostraca > Decapoda > Coenobitidae > Birgus > Birgus latro. Next base: position 3,604 of record JAGKTI010035905.1, on the reverse strand, counting down.
GTTTGTTCTAAGTCCTATCTTCTGCTGGAACAACCCGCTGTTTACATAAAGTTCCCTATTGTACTGGTGGATTCAGAGGAGCAAGGGAGAAAAAAAAACTCAATCTGACCAGCCCAAGGGTTTTCTAGTTCGGATGTGTATGAGCTAACCCGTGTTCATCAGCTCCTCCTGCCCATTGCAGATCGCCAGTGAAACATCCATCTTGCTAAGTAAGTCAACTACTTGCATTTGGGGAAACCAAGGCTTCTCTTGACTAACTTGCGTCTTTACGATTTTGCCAAAGATTTATTCAGACCTCTTTTAATGATAGACATTTCTGCTGCCAGACAGCCATACACCCGAGTGACGTCAAATGTCACAATCCAATAAAGAACTTTTTCGTAGCACTGCAAATCCTTCCTTGAGGGTTGCCAGGCCATGACAGTGTCAACTAAGCTTCCAAACCCATTCATTCGTATAGCGTATAAGTGTAATACCCATTTTTTTTTTTTTTAAATAACGCAAGATAGTAAATTTACCCTGAATACGATATTAAGTCTTCAGGTAGGATCATTTGTACGGTCTTTGTACTGTCACTGGTAACTACTGTCGAGTGCACTAGTTTGGTATGAATCTCGTGTCTTGCTAGTTATGCTTCCTTCATACCATGTCTACTAATTAAAACAGACATTCCATTTACATTTTATTCAGTTAAATCATGCTGTACATTTAGGCAAGGAGTACTGTATTCGAGAAAGAGCTAATCTTGTGGCGAGAAGACCAGAGTGGTGTGACCAGAACTTCAGATTCCACGAAAATCCGTTGTCAGGTCGTCCAAATCCTCTGGCGTTGAGAGTAGATGCGGCTGGCTTTAATCTGAAATAAAAAGAAAAATACCTCGTCAGCAAGGAGACTGGTGAGCCGCTAGTATATTAACATCCAGTGAATGAAGGTCAGCGTTTAACAGCATAGATTATCCTGCAATATGTAAGTCCCTTCGCCTTCCAAGACTCATTCGTATACTCAAGACCCCCGCATTCTTTTACTCCAGACCCGACAGGACTTTTCCACAACTGAGGGGGTTTCCAGTAGCCACTCAAGACCATTAGTAGTTCCTCAGCTGGGTAAGATCTGCAGTTAGCTTAAAATTGGGTACGATTGTGGCAGTTTTACGTATCGTGTTTTTGTGAGTGAGGGAGGAAAAGGTTGAACTTACGTATATCGACGAGAACAAAATATGCTCTCAAGTTTATGTACACAGGATAAATAATTACAAAACTCTGGTTAAAAATGCTTAAATCTAGATCATACGGGGGTTGTAGATCTCTGGTTAAAAATACTTAAAATCTAAAAAAGCTGGTGAGAGGTAGGACCCGGTTGATACACTTGGATGAGATTGTTTAAACTGCTCAGTGTTAAGTAGTCACGAGTTTGTGGAAAGCGTATGGATAAAAATTCTTAATGCTAAGCAACGTTGAGCATAAATCAATCGCCACTTGAAAGACTATGGGTAAAATATTCTTAATGCTCAAGTGTGAGCGTGAGATTTAACTGCTGTATTGATTTAGTTTTAACAAAACTATGCCTATTTACATATATCTAGTCTCCTCCACAGAGATAGAAAAAAACTTTTAGCTATTGATGATGCTCCAGGTTTAGATTCCTTATTTCCCATATAATCTGTCGATAAAAGTTACCATACTGCTATTTTATGTCAGGTTAGGTCATTAGGGTATTTAGCGATAAGCATGTTAAGGTAAATTTGTGCGGTTATATTTCTAAATACTGAAAACATGTAGGTCAGAGGTAGGTCATTTACGTAGACAGGTAGGTCATTTGGGTATATCCAGGAAATAAATAGGTAATTAGGGTATAACTTGACAATTATACTTGTTGTAGAGAATCATTCGGGTCAATGAGAACTTTACGAAGAGTTCTGTGGTAGAGATAAATGGCAGAATATGGCCTATAACTCCTATAATCACTAAATAACCAAATGTTAATCAAGCACAGGTGGCAATGTCTGTCAGTATAATATAAAACTTCACTTCCAATCTGTTGCTGAAAATAACAACCGCGAAACTTAAATCTACCCCTGAAGAAAAAATAATGTTAAATATCTAATTCTAGACAGATTCTTTCTGTACAAAACAATAACTCCGGCCTTAACAAAACGGCAGTCATCACCTTAACATACGATTTATAAATCACGAGAATCTTAAGTCATGTGACAAAAGGTAAAAAATACTTATAAATACTATTATTAGGGTGGAAGGTTCATGTGTTAACCCTTATTAATTATTATAAATACTTACACCTACTTTTACACTAGTTTCCAGGATGAGGTAGAAGCTGAGTCTAAAAGTAAAAGGGCTTAACCTATTTTTTTTTTCAAGGTGGATTTTTTTTTTTTGTATTAAAAATTCTTAAAATCTAATTGAATTCAGAATCCATGCAACACTCTGGAAGAAAAAAAGAAAAGTGATCCATATACTCGCGGCTCACCTGAAATTTATTTGATGGCGATGGTGTAGAAAAACCTTCATCGTGGAATCTTGAAGCTGAAATATAAAGGTAAACTAAATTCAATTGCGTAACCCAAGTGGTCTAGGGAAGGCAACACGTATGTGGAAATCAAGGGTTTATTATAGATGGGAATCAAGGGTTTATTATAGGTGGCAATCTCTTCAGCTATTTTGTACATTAAACGTTAGCTTCCTTCGTTTAGCTTTGCAAAGTGTAAAGTTTGTTTATGTTACATAAGGACAAGATTTAATGTCTTGAATAAACAACTAAGAAAAAGGAGTTACGGGATCTTCAAAATGCACTTATACTGTCAAGTCGTAAGGACGGACGAAATGGACAATTAGGTATGTTCAAGAATGCCATACAAACTTCTCTAGGAAAGCACCTATCGAATGGACGAGTGTTATGCAGGCAGACAGTGTTTTTAAAGTTCTTGAACGAACAGTTATAGTTTAATTATTGGGTGAACAAAGACAGGTCGGTCAGATTGGAACTGTTAATGTAAATCTGGTTTTTCTTACTGCAAGCTTCTTAAAACAGTGCACCACTAACTCACACGGGCCGTGGTTTATTAAGTTTTTTACTAATACGAGATTTATACAGTACATGACCTCCAATTCCTTCTATTATTAATGCCGTCTCATTAAAAAGAAAAAACTACAGAACACAATGCTAAGCTATACTAATGGAAACAATTCCTCAAAACGATAAACAGCCTCCTCCACTTGAAAATAGAAAATAAATCGCTAAACAGTAGATATTGGGAAGCCTCCAATGCCAAGTACACCGCAGACGTGGGGTTCAGCACGTTAGACAACTCGGCAGCAACTGATCCACCACGTCTCCGGCCTTCCTGCTACGCCTCGCTTGGGGTTCGATTTGGGTTTCGACTCAGAGTATCGACACCGTGAACCATTACGAGTGACTGAAAAATAAATCGCTAAAGAACAAGTGTAACGACTCTTTAGCCTATCAACAAAGTGAATCAATGAGTGAACACAAGTCTCATGGTCGGAACAACTCTAGCACTTATTTCAACTAATGCGATTTTTTTTTGCTGAAAGTGGGTCATAGGAGCCTCAAAAATGATGCAAAATCA
>JAGKTI010035904.1:0-11167 GCA_018397915.1 Birgus latro | reverse complement strand
TCTCTCTCTCTCTCTCTCTCTCTCTCTCTCTCTCTCTAATAATCACTTTCTCTGTTACAACCAATTCCTCCTTCTCTCCCCACACTCCGTCTCCTCCCACATCACCCCCCTCCCGGAACAATACTCTCCCTCTCTTCACCTCCCTCATCACTCCCAGTCTCCCCCGAATTTCCTCCGCCCCATTCTCCTTCCCACTCTTTGTCGCTTTCCATCTCTCACCTCCTCCACACCTCCCCACTCCCTTCCCCTCCTCTGCCCCTCCGCTCTCTGTCTCCATCCCTCACCCCTCCCCCCCTCTGTCTCTCCCTCTCCCTCCCTCTCCCCTTTCTTTCCCTCCCCCACCGCCATCAATCACGCCAAAAATCAATTATCCAGGACGATTTTCATAACTTGTTTGTTGAATAATTTGAACATAGTAGTAGTAGCAGGCCGGCTGGATATCTGGGGTTTATGCCAGTACTCACTCTTGCCTCCCTCTTCCACGCCTTGCACCATCACCACCACTCTGGCCTCCCTCTTCCACGCCTTGCACCATCACTACCACTCTTGCCTTCCTCTTCCACGCCTTGCACCATCACCACCACTCTTGCCTCCCTCTTCTACCCCTCGCACCATCACCACCACCATCACCATTACCGTTAGTAGCATTTCCATCATTTCTGTCATCACCACCTTCATCACAACGACCCTCACCCTCACCACTACCACCATCGCCATCGTCACCATCACTATTGCTGTCACTATCACAATAATCACTTTAACTACCTCTTTCACTGTTTCCATCACCATCACCACCAGTATCACCATTTACTATCACCATCATTACCATCACCCCTCTCAATTCATGCACCACAACCATAACCACCATCACCTCCAAAATCTTCACCCTTGCACCATCAACACCATCACCATCAATATTACCATCATCTCCTTCCATGCACTGTATCACCACCACCATTGCCATCCTCGTCATCATTACCATCACATCACCGGCATCACCACCAACACCACTACTACAGCCAACGTCATCACCACCATCGCTCACTAATAGCCATTTTTTTACACTTTTTATCTCTTTTTCTCGGCAAGTTTTTCGTCTCTTTTTTGTGTATTTCCCGCTCTCCTAACATTCCTTTCTCTCTCTCTCTCTCTCTCTCTCTCTCTCTCTCTCTCTCTCTCTCTCTCTCTCTTTCATTTATATAGACAGATAGACAGACAGATTGTTAGGACACTCATAACGAAGGCAAATAATACCGTTATATAGATGGAAAGGTAGGTAGATAATAGATAGGTAGATAGATAGATAGGTAGATAGTTAGATAAGTAGGTAGATAGATGGATAGATAGGTAGATAGATGGATAGATAGATAGTTTGCTAGGACACTCGTAACAAAGGCAAGTAATACAACATTTAAAGAGAAAAAAGGAAAAATCCAGCAATAAAAACAGACAAATAAAAAGCCCAGACGAGTATAATCTCAGCTTTTAACCCCGCCTCATTAGGTCTTAGGTAAATGCAGATTATACAAGGCTGTCCATTAGTGACACTGTTGCTGAATCGCACATTTGCTTACGTCCACGTGTTGCAAGTATTTTATGATGAATGTTGAAAATGACAACGGTGGTGACACAAGACACAACACAGACATTTATCATGTAAGGCGTTGGTCTGGAGGTCTTTGTGTGTGTGTGTGTGTGTGTGTGTGTGTGTGTGTGTGTGTGTGTGTGTGTGTTGTGAATGATCAGGAAATCATTGCTGTGTTGTTTATTGGCACAAATTCCCTTGCAATATTATTTGTTGCAGATGTGGAAGCGCAGTCATCTCTAGCTTAAAACTCAGTCATGAATCTTTTGCAGTGTTACGTACGCTTCTGTATACCTTGCATTATGTATTCGTTCCATTTGTAAAAGGGCAATCACCTTCATCCTACTCGCGTGTAAGTGTCAACGAAGACGTATGTTTCGATGTTTTCGTGTCAGGTAGCGCGACGTCCGTGATTAAATAAGTTACCTTTTACCTGCTACTCGTGGAAGACATTGTGGCAGTAAGGGAGTTTAAAAAGGATCTCAGTGTTATGTTTACGATATTTACGATAAAATCATTTTTTTTTTTAAGTTGAGCGAAATATTAGCAGTCCCCAGGAGCAAAAAAATAAAATAAAAATAAAAAAGAGGGGGTGAGGGAGAGATGGAGTTTGGTGCTAGGGCAATTATGTTAATCTGATGGAGGATCAATCATTGCAAGTGGAGGGGGAGGGGAGAGGGTTTGGAAGTATGGGAGGGGGCTAAGGGCGGGGCAGCATAAAAACCTACACTGTACAAAAGAAATGGGGAGTAGGAGGAATTGGGAAATGGGTTGGGGGTTTGGGTAGGGGATGATATTGAACACGGCGGTGCAAAATATGAATGTGGCGGGGGATGGATGAGGTTAGGGGTTCCGAGAAGAGGAGTATAAAGAGCTGGAAGGAACAGAGACAGTATAAGACCCACACAACACAGGCAGGAGGGTGAGGATAGGAGGGACTGGGGGACTGGGGGTAAGAAAAGCGATATAAAAAAAAACACACACACTTTCTTAAATAGTGATGGTCCTGTGATCTGTGTGCGTTCTTACCTACCTAATTGCATCTTTACAGGAATGAGTCAAGCTCGTATTGTCCCGTGTCTTAAACCATTTTTATGATACATCTTAAGTTTATGAATTGTTTTGGCACACACTATTTCATTCGTTAGTGCATTCCACTGATCAATTGCCCTATTTGGGAAACTAAATTTCCTTACCTTTATCACCTCTCTTATTATGCAGTTTTTGCAGTGTCCTCTTGCTGATACTTCCCCATAGGTGTGTGTGTGTGTGTGTGTGTGTGTGTGTGTGTGTGTGTGTGTGGTTGCTCATGTGTATATTCTTGCCCTGAACCTCTGTGTACCTAAGAATATCATATTATACACTCTAGTCAATACGGCGTCCCGCAAATTACCACTAATGTTATGTAAATATAGCACACGAGAATCTAACATTATTTTATAACACCTGAGACTTCAGTTAGGGTTTTTATTCCGCGGGTATCGAGAGCCCAGAGTATCGTAAGAAATATGTGAGGGATATTATCTTGCTATTTTTTATCGTTATCTTGTATCATGGGATATATGTGAAGGCATTATCGTCTTATTTATTATCGTTATCTCTTAGCGAGGTGTGTTCTTAGGCAAACTTCCTTTATGTTGCTCATGCTATTTTATTTCTCATTGTTTTATCTATAGACTACTATGGTTACTAAGTGTTGTTAACTTATAGGTCAAGGAGATGGGTTCCAAAAGCAACTGATTTAATTGTGGAGATAATGTCTTTCAAATTTAAAAGGTGAAACACAAGTTCAAAGTTTCACAGGGTTAGTTGTTGAAACTCTAAGTTAGTTGCGTCATTACAGTAGACTTTAATCAGTATTTATCAGCACTAGAATAATTGCTTTCGGCCCGGCCGAGGTTTGTCGTGCTTGCACCAATTGTTATGCTTTGCTAGAAATCTATAACCAATTTGCTTGAGTTCAGTGTATGACTGTGAACAGTGATGCAATGATCATCATCATCCATTTAGAATCCACTGCTGAACAAAGGCCTCCCCAACCTTCTCCATGGATTCCTTGACTGAGTTAAAATCTGCCAGGTTTACCTGCAAACTAATATATTTCATCTCCATCTCCTGTCTGTTTTTTTTTTTTTTTTTTGCTACCCTTGCGATCTCGTGGAGTCCAGTTTACCCTATTGCTCCATCGGTTATCCTTCATGAACGTCATGGATGGGATTATGCATTAATTGTATGTTTTTCATTTTTTACATATTGGTAACCTACTTTTCATGATGTCTCATTGTTTACCAAAGGCTCTCCATCCAACTGTAGTACGTCTTTGTATTTCACCTTTGTCGTCTTTCGTTAGGTTTAATGGTTGCCCCAAGAAATTGTACTTCTTAACCTCTTCAAGAGTTTCTTCCCCTCTTTTGATGACGCTCTTTGGTGTACTGTAGTCTTACCCCAGTTCATCGTTAGCCCTATTTTGAGGCTTTCTCTAATTAGATAATTTAACATTTCTTGCAACGTCTTTGCTGTTTCTATAATTAGAAATTTGTCATCTGCGAATCTTAAATGATTAAATCTTTCTCAATCTGTGAAAATGTGTTCCAATTCTAACTTCCTGAAAATGCTTTCTATAAGGCATACAGTGATATTGCTAATATAGTTGTTCAGGCTGAGTAATATCTCATTTTGATGGACATTACTTGGAGTGTATTCTGTGTAGCAGTAGCTTTTCAAGTCCGAATAAAGCTACTGTCAACCGTAGAAAAAAAAAAAAAAAAAGCGAGAGGGCTGAGCAGTGCAGTGGGCTAAAAGTAAAATGTCAATTTGCAATGGAGAGTTTCAATTTCTTAGTAGATTGGCCTGATATATCTCATTTATTTGCTCCCTATGTCTCACCCTTTTGAATGACATCTGATTTAGTGCCAGGAGTTTTAAATGATGATGTAAATCACAGTCAGAGGCCAATGTGTCGAGAGGTATGAGCTGTCGTGGCGAGCGCCACTCTCATTTGTATATACTAATTTTTTCCTGCAGAATATTTAGTAAGATTTCCAAGTCAGTGCATCATTATATGTAGGTAATAATGGAGCAGAAGATATTGTTACAACCCACATAAGTGCTAACATTCGCCTTAAACACTGGTATGGTGTGAACCAGCACTAGCGACTGCTATCACAATTTCAACTCCCGCCGTCGGGCGGCGCCACCGTTCCCGGAGTTACAATTTTCCCATAGAGACTTGCGCGACTGTCCCCTCTTATCTTTCTCTATACTCTTGCTTTGACTACCAGGCAGTAAACACAGCCAGTCTGGAGTTACCTGAATCAACCACGGAAGTGTGTGCAAGACTGACACGAGGTTAATGAAGATAGTTTTGTGTGCCTTTGCCTCTTGATGAACGCCTGGTGGTTCAGTGGGGCGAGGCGATCTGACTGGTTGCAACGAAAAGGTCTTACTCCGAGGGGTTTGATTTGTTGTTCCAAGTTATGTTGCTCCGGGATTAGCGACTGGTCACTCCCACGTTAAGTATTGGGTAACCTAGCCTCAGGCCCTTATGCTTCTGATGAGGCTATACTGGATGAGACGATTGATGGATGGTCGGATGGCTTATTGCGTGGATTTCTCTAAGATCAGTAAAATCGTCTGGTGTAAATTACAAGAAGAGGCTTAGTTATGTTCACAGCGATTTTTTTTCTTTTAATGCAGACAGAAAGAACCAGCGCTTGGGAACATGGAAATTTGTCTCTTCCAAAGAAAATTTAACAGAAAAAAAGAGAAGATTAAGATCCTTATGCCTGACATCCTTGGCGACATAACGAAGACCTGGGCAGAGGGAATGACAAACTGGCGGGAACAGAACCAAAGTCAACCAGATGTGTATATGAATGACCAGCTGCTTATATTGTCATTCTAGAGAGTTTTTATCCCTGTAGCAACTAGTATTTTGGTCCGTTGACTAAAATCGTTCTGGTGACAACACGAAATAAATAAATAAATAAATAAATAAAAGGTATATGAGGAGTTGCGAGAGAGTTAGGCTAATTTTCCCGGAATTTGAGCTTCCGACGTCCCAATTACCCGACGAAAAATGGTGGATGGAAATTAGAAGGCCGAAGCAAGCAATTTCCTTCTGTATATTTTAGCCCGAAAAATGCTGATGAAGACTTTATTGTTTGCATACACAGGGGCGGAGGTGTGTGTGTGTGTGTGTGTGTGTGTGTGTGTGTGTGAGAGAGAGAGAGAGAGAGAAATGTATGTAGATAGGTAGGCAGGTAGGTAAAGAGAGAGAATGTGTATGTATGCATGTGTGTATGTATATATGTATGTATGTATGAGCTTGCATGCCTGTGTCAGCGTGTCGACATGAAGGGCAAACAAATCACCTGATGGAACAGGTTAATTTTTTTGCAGAAACAGCTACATCGGTGACTAGCAGAAAATTACCAGCCATTGTCTGTTGCTCCTTTCTGCTGCTTTTCATTACATCTAAATCAAGGCTTTCTCGGTACTGTTAACCCTTTCAGTTCAAAGAAGCATTTCTGTATCACCCACCGCCGTCACTATCACCACCATCAAACATCAGCATCACTTCCACCACCACCACCACCACCACCTACCATAATGATCACCAGCATCACCACCTCTTTCACTACTATCACCAGAAACATCATTATCCCCACAAGCCTCCAAATTCATCACCACCACCTCCATCACCAATAATATCATCATCACGATAACCACCACCACCACCACCCAGCAACAAAAAAAAAAAAAAAACACCACCACCATCACCATCACCACCATCACTACCCTTACTGCCACTGTAACATCACCAACGGCAGCAATACACAAGACTAACCGTAATATATGACAAGGAAAATCAGATCGATATAGCCATAAATGTCATATTTCACAAGACTAACCTTAATGTATGACAAGGAAAATCAGAATACCCGTAAATGTCTTTATATCTCGTGATTTACCAAGAGAAGTGTGAGGAGAGTCGAGAGAGAGAGGCTTGGGAGAGCAGGTAAGATGGTCCAGATAATTCCTTCAAGTTCCAGTAATTTTTAATGTTTGAAGGAAAGAGTTTGGGACCACGAAGGGAAAGAATATTTTAAGAAAACAAATTTTGGTAATGATTTCCTTCCCAGGCATCTACAAGGAAAAGAAATAATGAAAAATATCACCAATACTCTTCCTTAAACTACAGTAGTACAGTGTCATCTTTTGCTATTTATATTTTTCCAGCGACAGAGTTTATACCCAGGTTGTGCAAAGGTACCAATTACACGTTGCCGATTACGTGATCACTGGATTGTCCTGTTCACTGCAGGGACGTTAACTGATAATTAACTCCAAGGTAAATGAGATCTGGGGCCTTATTTCTTTGCAGGATAAACGAGTGACCATAACGGCTTACCTCTTTAGTCCGATGACCTCTTTCATGATCTAGCTACCTTCTGACGATTTTACTCAGCTAAGGAGAGACATTTATGCCTTGGGAGGCTGGATACGGCCTTCATTTGCCCCTTTTAGTTTAATTGTCAAATAAATAAAAATATACATAATACAAGTCGCCGGACTGACTGGTTAAGGCAGTTAGTGTTTGGCTGGAAGTACAAAAGAAAGAGAGTACAAGACTGTCCCATGTCGCTTATTCTTCCTACAAAAGCAAATCTTAAGTTACAAGAGGAAATTTTTCAGATCTTACAGGTACTTTACCACAAATCACCTTACTAGCAATTCTCTGTCGTTACTGCGATGAATTTAGAAGACGGACAGGGAGGACATAAGAGTCCAGGATCTTCCCATGTCTGTTTGCTCTTCCTGCGAAAGCAAATCTTACTTATGAGGGTGAAATTACCGTAACTTAGTTTGCGGATCCCAGAGCAGGTCGTTGTTGTTGTTGTTGTTGAGATTTTCCTCCCTTGGGAGGACCGGGCCAAGTAAGGGCCCGTCAGGGCAGGTTGGTTATGGGAGTTATGAGGTGAACTGGCAGGGTGAGGGGGGGTTATTATTTGTGGCAATAGGTGTGACTTGCAGGAGTGTCCATCTACCATGGCGCCCACTCCCTCATCCGCCCATCCCAATCTAACCGAACGGACAGAGATGGGCGGGAAACTGCAGGTCGTAGCAGGCGCCAACACAGGGGACAAAATTACCATCAAATGGACATGGGGACATCGCAAAGCTACCCCGACCCCCCACTACCCAACACGCCCCGGGGAAATACTGCTGGGTCACAGCGGGTGACATCCCGCTACCACGCCACCACCACGTCACTAAGACCCCACTACAATGCACGCCTCCAACACCTCACCCAAAAAGGCTGCTATAATTGTGGCGAATTCAACCACCATCTATCAAACTTCCGCTTTGATCATAAAGTGCAGTGTTCTAGCTGCCATAGATATGGTCACAAGGGCAGACTGTGTGAACTTTATAGTGCGTAGGAGAATAGCAAAGAAGGCACAGCTGGTTGTACTATATCTCACTTAAAAATGGATAATCTCGTTATAGAACATATAAATGCTTAGTCTCTTCAGTCTAACTTTGATGAAATAAAGCTCGTGACGGAAGAGAGAGACATAGATATACTTTGTGTTAGCGAAACTTGGTTGCTCTCTCACACTCCAGATGTGTATGTACACCCGGCGGCAAAAGTCCTGTCGCCTCGCCCGCCTCACCGAGACCCTCGATATCCATAGACTCGAGAATGTTAGCTGTAGACAACGTGCATATTTCGGCCAACAGATGGCACACCGTGAGGTGTGTGGTGGTGAGAGTAGAATGGGCTGGGGAAGAGGAGGGGATGGAGCTGTTGGGGGGGATACAAGGGGGAGTGAGGAATGAGTGGAATTTTGTGAAGTTTGATCTTTATCAAATATACTGTATATTTATATATATATTTTTTGTGAATATGTGCCCATCATTTAACACAGGTGGAAGCAACCCTGGATATAATATCTGCATTCAAGTAATTAAATGTTGGTGATGCTAATACGATTCTGTTGTCAGCTTCATACTAATGTATGGGTTGGTTGCACATTCATATCGATGTGTTTTTAGTAATATTAATTTTAATTACCTTAATTATCATATTCGTTAAAGATGATTATGTCATTCATACAAGTAGTAATAATGACCTTGATAATAAACATTATTATATCTCTGTAGATTTATTTACATTTATATAAATGTATAGGCAAATCCCAGGACAGGCATAACGTTTGGAGAAGAATACAGTATAACCAATCGCGGCAAATTGTGGTTATATTCCCTACTGATGAGTAAGTAAACCAGTGAAAAGAGAAATTATTGATTCATTATACCAGTGTATAATTTAAATAAACAGTAATGTATAGGGTACTACACACTCGTTGGTACGAGGACCAGCCACCACAGATAATATTGATTTATTATACCAGTATGTAATGTAATATGACAGTCATAACACTCCTCAGTAGGATGACCAGCCACCACAGTAAATATTGATGTATTATACCAGCATATAATGTAAATAAATCGTCATATACTGGGTACTGCATACAACTTAGTAGGATGAGCATCGAACACCTCATGTAGACGTTTAGGCATACTCTGAACAAGATTTCTGCATATATTAGGGTTTTCGTTTCGATTGCTTGGCTGTTTCGTTGTTCGCCCACATCCCAGTCACGAACCAAAACTGACCATTGGTTCTCAGAGGGATTAAGGTCGCACCCCTTTGCTGGCCAGATTATTACTTCTATTTCTGGATGCTGTTCCAACCATTCCATAACCACACTGCTGGTATGGATGAGGCTCTTATCGTGCACTAGAACGATAGGGTGCGGGTGGGGAATAGCCATACGTCTCATTGTAGGCACGAGAACATCCTCCAACACTTTTACATAATCATTGCCTGTGAATCTTCCTGGCAATTTTACTAACTCCCCTGGACCCTCAGCCCACATCCAACCCCAGAAATTAACACCCACGCGTCCACTCTTGACTCTGTCCTTAATATTAACTTGATGATGCCTGGTATTCTCCCTCCTCCAGCAGTGCCGTGTTCGTGCTTCCACTGACGTAAAATACTTTTCATCAGTGAAGATGATATTTTTCCAAAAGGAGTGATCCATGCATAGATTCTCAAGCACAAATCCAAGGCGACATCCCTTTTGTTGTCGTGTTAATAATTCTTTATTGGCGGGGATACGGCAATGAATATTTGCCTCGTGGATCCGCCGCCTTGCAAGGAAGCTTAAGGTTACGGGTGTGGTGAACTGCCGATGTTAATGGCTGGTTTTCCACTGCGGTAAGGAGACGGGCATCATCGTCAGTTGTAGAAATCCGTGGCCTTCCGCTCCTTGGTTCGGTTTTCAGTGATCCCTTCTCCCGGAACCGTTTAATCCACCTTTGAACTGTCCTTTGTGATACACCAGTACGGTAGTAGCCGCAGTATCTAGCGTGGGCATACCACTTTCCCACAGTCCAATGATTCACCCCCGTTCAGAGATGACCTCCACAGAGTTCGCTCTAACTGTAACCATGCCTATGGGCAAGTAATCACAAATATCATTAATATTTATGGGCATATGCTCTTCACAGAAAGAAAAAAAAAATACCCAGCAAATTATTCTACCTCTTAATTACACCCTAGATACGTATACTTATAAAAAGTGTAAAATAAATATTTCGATATTTTTAGCTGACATGAAAACTAATCCACCGCTGTAGTTTTCAAGAGACCATATAGAACGGCTAGAGTAGGAGAGGATGAGCAGGCGGTGGCTCAATCGGTAGAGAGGTGGCCTGCGGTCCCACGGACCCAGGTTCGAATCCTCGCTGGGGCAGGGAACAGTTTAAGGATTTGAAATTCAGCAAATCAGGCTTTACTGATCTACCAGAAGACCCGCCGACATGTCGTAAAAATACCCCCGCTAATACCAATACACCAGTCCTGTATGAGACAGCCCTAGCATGTATTCAATATGGGCGGTGGGTGTTAGCGCCGATGTGGTGACATGGTATGTAGGAGGACTGCTGGGCCATGATAGCAGGCTGTAAAGCCTATGCCCAGAGTCGGACACATAAAAAAAAAAAAAAAAAAACCACCTGCAAGGTAACGTGGTATCAGCGGGACGCGAAGGTGTGACGCCCTGATCACCAGACAAACCACCAAACCACCAGGCTACGCTCGCGTGCAGCTGTTACATGAATAAATATAAACTACATCAAAATAACATGTGACAATACAGTTGTACGGAGTTACATAAAGAATGTAAGAAGTATAGTTTGCATCTACAGAAGCATTACAGCGTTTATTTAACATGTCTTACTTGTTAGGGTGCTGGGATATAACTGTCCGTGTGGAAGAAATTCACCATGACATCACTTCTTTCTGGCCGTTGATTAGGCCTATATCCAAAACCCTCAACAAGCCACTTCACCATGATTGTTTAATCGAACCACTGATTTAATGACTGTTTCTTGCATCTAAGGCGACCATATCAGCAAATCACTTGATGATTGATGCACTGTCAGAAATTACATGGTAGACTAAACCCATAGGAGCACTTTATCATCAGTTTATTACGTTAGAGA
>JAGKTI010035902.1:0-11167 GCA_018397915.1 Birgus latro | reverse complement strand
GAGAGAGAGAGAATAGTCGAATGCCTGCCCAGTAAAGAATGTACGGTAGTTAAATATTAACACCTTAGTATTAAAGGACAACCGATCGTTTGTTCATGAAGAAACGCTAGACCATTCAACCCCCTGAGTATATAAGGCCGTTCGTAAACTGAATAAATATCGTCTGACGCATGCCTGAACTGAATGTAATAAACGATATCGTGCTAAAGGCGTTATTGATTTTTTTTTATAACCATCTCTGCCATCAAACTCTTGACTCCGACTATGTCTTAATTTTTCTAATTCCGTACGAATATAGTCACCTTAGGAATTTTTCGTAATGGGCAAATCAAACACCATATTTAACGCCTTCAGTTCGAAAAGTCACTCTCCAGCTTTAAAATTGCTTGAATAAAACACGTTCTCAGGCTGAAAGGGTTAAAACATTATTGCAAGCCGCCAAACTGTCATTAGAAGCGGAAATACCTTTGGCAGATCATAAGGCCTGTTTCAAGCATAGGCTGGCTATTTTCGCACACGCTTAGCAACATGCTGAAGTAAGTCTGTTTTCGCTGTCACTTTATAAATTTCTCGTTGTTCAGAACAGCTAACGGTATATACGTAGAGCCATTCGTCAGCTATCTAGTTTGGTCGCAGGCAAAAAAACAGCTAGTCTCAACCATGCACGCACAAAAAAACGCAGAAAGACACGTTCAACCACACACACACCGAGGCTTCTCGTCTGGTGGTGTTCTTGTCGTTATTGTCGATTTTAGAGGTCGTATTTATTGTTACTCGAGCCAATTTTGACTTCGCCTTCCCTTTCTGGGCGACATTTCAATGCTAGAAATGTGCAGGAAAACAAACTAAATTGAGCGGATGTTATTTTAAAAAAATGGCGTTGGTGTCTGTAATATGGTACCACCGCCGACTCTTGTTCTTGTTGTTGTTGTAGATTGCGGTAGGGGTGGGAGGAGCCGCAGGGAGGGAGGGAGGGAGGGAGGAGCCGGAGGGAAAGGAGATACACAGAGAGGGAGCGTGGGGGGAATGAGGGGTGAAGGGGGGGAAGAGAGATGTTGGGTGAGGGAGATCTTTAGCTGTGGCTGTATATTTGTAGTTTCGAGAATGATTTACAGTTTTTTCGCCCGTGTATGGTTGCCTTTACCTGACCAAGGCCTTTGGTGTCATGCATTAGCGAAGGGATAGTGTAACTACCTCAGGAAGGACAAATATAGCTAGATAAACACTAATTTTTCGTTTCTCGGGGTTTCTACGCACCTACGGACTACCAACCTTTCAGTCGTATTATGTAGATAAACGATACGCGCCGCTTTTTCTGTGTAATAATACACTTTATATATACCTCTCTTCTGAGACACTTTTCATATGCCTGTAGGGTAAAGTAGAGGGATAAGATGATTGTTGGGTCAGGGGTGGCTGCAGCAAGGTTGGTAAGACTGATCACGCCACAACACTGCCAGCGTGGAGTCGGGGTCTACCTAGAGCTCAAATTGATACGTTGTTTTATTAGCGTTTCTGTGCAACCTCGATGTTCATTAATGCTTAGTCAATTTTTCTTCTACTTTTGGTATTAGTGCATCATACAAGCAGGGTTCAGATAGCAAGCTGCCTGGTAACATTACTGACAACCCTGCATTAGTGATTGGCACACGAGACGCTGTACAATAATAATGGACAATATTAACTGACAGCCGTTGTGATGTACACATATTAACTTGGCATGCATAGCTAAATGGTATGGGAGCAAATAAACTTCATGGAACACATAAACAGAAAAGAAACTGATGCAATGTCAATCTCGGAGGTTCTAATGTTGGCGACTGTGTACGTGCGGCGACGCCATGGTGCTGCCTCGAGTGGCCTTAATTCACCGTAATATTATTCTTTTTCGTTGCCAGGCTATGTGCTGCCACCTTACTGTACATGTCCACTTAGTTTAAACATTTAATGGGGATCATAGGTCGGAAATGCTGTGTTATTGCAGGAATTGGCTAAAATCAGTACTGTTTGTGTAGGCACTTGGCGATATGTGACACAGCAGTGGGTGTTACGGGGTACCTCACCTTCATCCTATTATTCAGTATTTGCCGTAAGAAGTTTGTCTATTGTATTAACCCTACTTTGCGCACTCTATAGCAGATTAAATGTGTACTGAACTGTAGAGTATAGACGATCAATGCAGGATTCAATGGAAAGGGAGAGATTTCTGGGGGTCGGTGGCGGTATTTGGCACCACCACCACCTGTATATAAAGTCTCGACGCCGGTGTCTCCGCGCAGTTCGCCAACAGAGAGAGAAAGAGATGGATAGATAGGAGTGTACGAGCGCCAACGGGATCTTTTTCCTACCTTTCTAGCTTCCCCAGGCTGGTAGTATATCAAGCACGTGTACATCTGGCGTGTGTACACCGTGATAAAGTGCAAAAATTAAAGGCGGTTTGGAGGGTCTAGTCAAGCAGCAGTGCTAACTCAAGAATCTGTGATTTTCCCTTTACTTCCCACTGATTGTGATAATTTAATCTTCGCTCATTGATAACCTACAAACCGTCAAGATGGTGCAAGGTGAGTGTTTTAATATTTTGTACATAATAAACTTCTTAAGTAGGTGTTGTGCAAGTAGAATTTAAGTAGGCGTGTGAAAGCAGTTTGTTCCGTATGTTAAACTTTTATTTTCTTGTCTTTAAGTATTACCACCTGCTTCTTTCGTTTTATTACTACAGATAACATCAACCGATAAGTAAAGCGAATGGCATTGTTGGGCTTGTTTTTGCATATATAAAGAGCAGAGGTGAAGGGATGCGGGTTAACAAAGAAATCTGGCATCATTGATTGTGGATGCTGTTGCAGAATTAGACATTTAACTACAACTTTCCAGTACTAAGCATTGGAAATGTAAAATAAATAATTCATTGAGGATTAGGAGATACAAATACTGTGCTATTACGGTGACTTTTAAGAGGTGGCAACATTGCTTCGGCAGGCCTTGCTATTTAAAAATACAGTATTCCCAAAGTACCGTTAATTTTGCGTTGCCATCAAAATACTGGTGTTGCTGGGTTTTGATTTTTACCATTGCATTGTCTGAAAAATGGACCTTATTGGAGTGGTTGAAGTTTAAATGTGGCATATATATACATTTAATTCTTGTGCAGGTAGTAACGCATTATGGTGTTACAGTAAGTGGGAATAAGATTTGAGTAGACGGGGTAAATCTCGATGACTTCTAATGTGTAGTATAGTAAGGATTTCGGGTTGTTCAGAGCATTATTTTTGATGTAGATATGGAAATAGCTCCTTAGTAATCCATAACATTTCTTAATACAGCAGTGTAAATCAGTGTTCAGGGCTCGTATGAATTAATGCAAAAGTAAAGTAAGTATTGCAAAAGTTCAGGTGGCAGCTTTGCAAGGCCAGAGTCTAGTTTCTGCTGCTAGTTTCACTACCGGCAGGGCAGCCTTCTAGAAGCCTCTCACTAGGAATGACTATATTTTTGTATATTTTAGATGGTCATGTTCGATTACTAACCTAGATCTGCATTTCCCATAGAATTATATGTGGCATATTGGTCAAGTATGGATCTGTAATAAATATAAATATTATGTTTAATAATATTCGACGGATTCGTATGTAGTCAACCCAATAGGATGCATAGAAAAGCATTTAATACAAGTTCTGTAACCAAATCGTCTTGCCGTCGTAACAGTAATAATAAATACGGAAGCAGTTGCAGGTGGGCTCTCTCAAGCTGAAGGTCCTTTGCCATATTAAATTGAGAGCAACAGTAAATCTCATCAGTGCTAAATTTTATTGACTATTGCAGTTTATTTTAACCTGTTGGGAAGAAGTTTGAAGGTGCTTGGTTTGTCATCGCATTTTATAATGGGTTAGAAATACATATACGGCTTGTCAGTTGTTCTGGGTAAAAGTTTGTTTATCGGTTAGTTAAAGTGCATTGGATTTTATATTTAAAGGCTAACTTCACATAAACAGCCAACGGTCTAAAAGATGTTGCTCGTGTTCTAATAAAATGCCTGTGGTAGTGTATGTATTAGCCTACATGATTTCCTGTTCGTCTTACTGCGTTTACCATAACGTCAGTGGAAATCAGTGGAATTTCGTTGCCGAAAATTATTTGTTACCAAGCTGGTAAAGTCTATGGGATCTGCACGCGTCATTAGGCACGAGTGTTGCCGGTATATAAAAGACTGTTGTTGTATGAAATATGAATAATTCAACGTCTATTATTATTTTTTGTGTTTAGGGTGAATCGTGTAATAGCGGGCGCAGTAATAATCGCTTTGCATTATGTAACTGGGTATTGGCAGTTTACACATGAAATATATTGTATCAGATTTAATGATCGTCGTTAGGCCGTTTTCCTTAATCACACATACACACTGCTATTGACAGTCATGTGCCGGCAGTCACTTTACCCTTAAAATTGTGTAATCTTTGGACCTAATGTTTTTAAGTGGCACACGCTTGGGGTAAATTTAGTTGTGTAGTACAACTAGGAACTGTTGGCATATGTAGTTGGCAGGAGAGCTAGTCAGTATGTATGTCTGTAGTAGGTTGGCAAGAATAGCAGAGAGCATGTGACCGGTAGGTGTACTGAACCGGTTGATGCAACGTAGAACGTGATTGCAATTGCTATTGATTATCCCAATGGCAGACGTGTTGACCAACTCAGAATTTTATTTTGGAAATGATTTTCATAGCTACTGATTAATTTGGATAGAACCGAAACCGAGCTGATTATCTCACTCTGACTTTGTAACTGACCTACTTTTATTCAGGGCTATAATTTATTTCATGTGATATGCGCCAGCTGAATGTTTTCATGAACAGGCATATTAACATTTTTTTTTTTTTGTATTGCTGGTAGAAAGCACATTATATACATTATTGAATTTCCCATTTTTTATTTGACGGTAATTTAAGTATTTTAATTTAGCACAATATGTGGTGATGGGTTATTTAAAAAATTTGATAGTGATTACGCAGAAACCAGGTCTAGAATAGAAAAACGATAAACAACGAACTGTGCTTGTACTGGTGGCCAACATTCAGTATGGATCCATTGTATGTTTGGAACAAGTCATAGATTTTACAAATAAACATTAGCGTTACTTTGTGCAGATTGGTCACTGAATTATAAAATTACACAGGCTTAGCGGGAGGGCAAACACATGGGTCATAATTGTATGTGTTTGGACTTGTGCGGTAGCCGAAGTAGCTGTAGAGTACGGTAATTATCTTAATAGGTATGTTTTGGAAGACAGGTCTTTAACCCCTTTAACCAGAGAATTTGTATTCTGCTTCAAGAATACTGGTATAATTTTGAAGTGGAGGTGAAATATGTAGACCTTGATACCCTTTCACTGTTGGAGGTCCTTCTAAGGGTAAATAAAATTGTCAGTGGTATGGTAGCCAACAAGTTGATTAAGCAAGGTCTACGTATGGCAGTTAGCTTACAGTGCAGTACAAAGGCAATTGCTGTACTGTTGGGGGCCTTATTATTGTTGTTTATTTAATTTGTTACATGTCATGATAGCAGTAGGAATCATACCGGACAGCATTATTTTGTCTATTAAAAACAGACAGAAGTTACAGTACAGCATTAATTTGAAACCGTAGCGGTGCTATATTATCGATGTGGGAGAATATTATACAGAGGCAGCATTGTTTCAGTGGACGTTATGAAAGTACAGAATTTAAGTACAGTATAGTGTTACTCCTGAGATCTGTATTTTTGTATTAACATGAAGATGAATTGCTGTTGTATCGATTGTAAGGTAGCTATGGTATTTAAACCATAGTGCAGGGTTTTATTTTCATCGTTGCTTGAGATATTGCAGGCTGTACACACTCAAAAAAGTATCGGCACACCTGCACAACAAACTGACACCACGAATGAAACGTTTGATAACAGCCTTCCTCCAACCCTACCGAGGCAGCTGGATTGTTCAATATGACTCATCGGACCCCCCAGTAACGATACTTTTTTTTTTTTTTTTTCCAGTACATTGCAGTTTCATTGGCACTTGTAAATGTTGCCAGCAGTACCTGTTACTACATAAGAGAGACTTAGAAATGTTAATTAGGAATCCGTACGTTTAGTATATTAAATTGTTGCGAGAGGGGTTACAAGTTATGTAATTGTATAAAATAGGTTCAGTGTAGGAGTGTGGTACAGTGTCGTGTTGGCATTGATTGTTTATACATGTAGGAAATTCAAGAAATAGGTGCAGCGTGATTTACAGTAGTAGATAGTATATAACTGTTGATAGTATATAAATGTGCCTATGGTATTATTTCAGATACAACATAGTCCAGGAAATTAAGACTGCGTGACTGTAGGCGGCTGCATGTTTGAAAGATAACTTGCAGGTGAAGCATTGTTTTAAGTTTATTTAGTGCATTATAGGAATCCAGTACATCAGGACATTTAACCCGTTTATCTTCCGTGATTGCATTATTTTACTGAGGCTGCCACAAGACGATTTTTGTTCAGCTGAAGGTAATTGTGGCAGACAGGGTGGAAAAGAATGGTGCTACAGCTTTGAACCGCCAGAAATTCCTCAGCTTTATCAATTAATATCTCAATACCTGGAATAAAA
This sequence comes from Birgus latro, assembly GCA_018397915.1. Taxonomy (NCBI): domain Eukaryota; kingdom Metazoa; phylum Arthropoda; class Malacostraca; order Decapoda; family Coenobitidae; genus Birgus; species Birgus latro. The sequence continues at coordinate 4,548 of JAGKTI010035902.1, read as the reverse complement.
TGCCTGATAAAAGGTTAACTTATAGCTGTGTAATTGACTTTGGACAGCATATTACAAAAGTTTTGTTTCCCTTGTTTCAGGAGACGTTACAAGTGTGTTGCGGGACACCACCAACCTGGAGCAAGTGCGAGAGGAGGCTAAGGAGAGGCGCAAGAGGAGGAAGAAGAAGCGGTCCGGTTCCACCCTCGTTGCCAGTGTTTTCAGTGGTGAGTAGTTGCAGCCATCCAGATTGTTGGGGGATCATTCTTATGCCTTTCTCTTGAAGACATTATTTTCATTTTATACTAGCTATTGACAGTTAAGTTGTGAAGGAGAAAGGGGGGGCTGTAAGTTAACTTTTTATTATTATTATTATTATTATTATATAGTAAAATTGCCAGTTGTTAGAAGAATCATTGTTAGTCCTTAAAGGTAATTATTAATCTATTTAAAATTGTATGCCTGTCGGGAGTGAAGTTTCAGTTGTGCCAGGGGTACTGAAGCTTATCATTCCTATTAGAAGGGTCAATCCAAAACTCAGTGATTGGCAGCTGAGAGAAAATAAGATAGTTTGTGTCTTAAAGGGGCACATTGACTTAAAAAAGTGGTGTTTTTCGTTTGCAGGGGTAATGGGGATGAGTGATTAATTAGTGGGCATATTATGAACTCGGGTATTACGAGTATGCATTGTGCAGTTAATAGATGACAATTTTTAATATTAGTCTAGTGGAGGGGAGGGGGATTTGGGGGGGGGGGGGTGAGCTGGGGGAAGGGCACTGAAACAGCAGGGGACAGGGCGGCATGGAGGCAATTTGTTTGTGGCCACCCCTAATTGTAGTTCTGTGTTCTGGATATTTTAATCATGGCCATACATGTTCAGTAAATTTGTGCTGTTCACGATGAACAGCACTTTACTGGTGTTAACTACAGTAACTTAGAAATTACTTATGCAGAAGTAAATGTTACAATGGGCAGTCACATTTGTTACTTAACTCTTCAGGTCATCACCAGTTGTCATTGTACTATCAGAGTAAACTACTAATACCAGTTGTAATTGTTAGGAACAAAGAGGATTATGTGAAGATAATTGTACCTTTTGAAGAAGATAGTATATAATGTGTTTTTTGTTTTGCAGATCTATACAGACTTACTGGTGAGGTGTTGGGCCAGGGTGCTTATGCATCTGTGCAGACCTGTGTCAACATCTATACTGACATTGAGTATGCAGTAAAGGTGAGCCCTATTGATTTATGTTGAGTGTTGATAGGAAGTTCCAGTCATGATAAGTCTACTCAGTAAAGATATGAACAGTCTATGAAAGTTGTTGCTCAGTTTAGTCTTACAAATAAATATATGGATTGTATACTGAGAAGTTACAGGAGAACATTTGAACTAAGAATATCTCTTCTTGTGCTTCAGATTATTGAGAAGGTACCATCACACAGCCGGACACGAGTGTTCAAGGAAGTAGAGATGTTCCACCACTGCCAGGGCCACAAGAACATCATACAACTGGTGGAGTTCTTTGAGGAGGACGATAAGTTCTACCTTGTCTTCGAAAAAATATATGGTGGTCCCCTCCTGTCCCACATCCAGAGGCGGACACACTTCACGGAGGCTGAAGCTTCAATGGTTATCAGGGACTTAGCGTCGGCTCTTGCATTCCTCCACAGCAAGGGTATCGCTCACAGGGACCTTAAACCAGAGAACATCCTGTGTGTTTACCCAGATCAGCTGTGCCCTGTCAAGATCTGTGACTTTGACCTGGGCTCTGGGATAAAGTTCAATTCCAACTTGAGCTCGCCTGTTGTGACGCCACAGCTGCTGACGCCAGTGGGATCTGCTGAGTTCATGGCACCTGAAGTCGTTGAGGGATTCATCAACGATGACGCGGGGCCCTATGACAAGCGCTGTGACTTGTGGTCCCTTGGAGTGGTGACATACATTCTTCTGTGTGGTTACCCTCCTTTCTGTGGCAACTGTGGTGAAGATTGTGGGTGGGAGAGAGGTGAGGCTTGCCCTCAGTGCCAAGATCTTCTCTTCAACAACATTCAGGATGGCAGCTATGAGTTTCCCAAGCCTGAGTGGGCCCTTATTAGCGATGAGGCAAAAGACCTGATCCGCAAGTTGCTGGTGAAGGACGCTGCGCAGAGACTGTCAGCCGAGATGGTACTGGCGCATCCGTGGATCAAGAATGGTGGTCCCACTACCCGTCTAGAGACTCCCAGTGTCATTAGAAAGTAAGTAGTTGTACTCAGTGTGAAGAAAATGCTAAGTGATTTGTCACTACCAATAGTGGTATTGTCATCATATCCAAACAAACTTCATAAGTATGAAAGCTGTTGAGCTTGTAATTACATCTTAGACTGCTTGAATGCTGTTGTGCACTACTTAAGCTGTTGTGGTATGAACAAAAATCCTTGTCTTACAGGAATCATAGTGCACACCAGCTCTCCCTGTTCGCCGAGTCTTGTATGACATTGAACCGGGTGTTGCTGCAGCATTTCAGTATGAATCAGGACGACGAGTGCGAGAATCTAGGGGCGGAGGAACCACCTCCCTTCGGCCTGTCCCCTCCATCCGAGTCCCGACTAGCCCAGAGGCGGCTCCGGTCTCTGAGTCTAAATACAGAGCACCTCCTCACTGCCACCGGTTAGCTGTCGCAACGGCCGCCACACTCAGGGTAGGGTGTCGCAAGTTATGTGACACCCCAGCTTTTCGTTTTTCTTGGGCTTCGGATCAAGGTATTGTTTTGGGGAACTTGTGCCATCTAGATTTGCTTGATTTTGTTCAGACTTATTCTCTTGTTAGGATGTCTGGATTTCTTGAGAGGAATCAAGAGGCCAGTTTCCCTTCAAGCCATACCTTGGTATTAGCCCGAAAAGTTTTTCTATCTTGTAATAGTTACAGTAATAACATAATGGTGGTTTAGCCAGCTCATGATCAAATATTACAAAATATTAAAAAAATATTTGTTTATTAAGTTTATACTATATATGTAGGCACAAAATTTTGAGATATATTTTCATATATTGATCTATTGAGTTCAGGAAATTAACATCAGTTTCCCCTGGATTCTTGAATCTTATCAGTGCCAATGATTAAACCAGTGTGTAGGCTACAACCAACAAATTAAGTACAAAGGTTAAGAAGATCCTCTTGAATCTGTCCTGACTGACACTATATAAATTAGGGTTATGTAAACGTGCGGAGTGTGTGGATCGCTAGGAGTAGGCACTGTGATAAACCTTATTAGTGTGTAAGTTTGAGAGAAAAAACAGACCCATTTGCTTGGAATAATGTTTCTCTTTGTGTGTGGTGCTTAGTAACTTAAGTTTGAATATTCGTAATCCCAGTAAGTGCCTACGCGTCATATGAGTACCAAATTAAGTAATTGTATAAAGAGCATTGAGTTCAGATAATGTAATTTGGTCCGTACAAGCCAGAGGGTCAATTTCAAGGCAGTTAGGTGTTGATTTTTTTTTTTTAAGCTTCAGCAGCATTAAAGCTAAATGGTTCTAGTCGAAGTACAGTGTCATGCCAGGAGTAGCAGTTGACAGATTCAATATGAGTGACTCTAACAGTGACTTAAGTTATTGTCACCTGTGATATGGAAGAGACTGGTGGATTCATATCATCACTTGTGGTTGGAATGAGATATTAGATTCAGTGATTGACAAAAGATCCTGTTGAGTGTCGTGGTGGGAGTAGCGATTGACACTAAGATGAGTTCACCAGGCTATCTGAACTTTGCTTATGACGCAGGGTAGACGCCATCCGATGAACCAGCCATTCTAGGTGCCGTATCGCTGTTCACTCCACTTTTAGGGAGGTAGAAAAATAACTCTTCCCAAGCCATGCCCTCTGGTTTTTTCCTACCCTTATTCTCCCCTCATTCCTCCTTTTCACCCCCTATGTATCAGGGAGCCTAATGGTGGACCCTTATTTAGGCCCACTTAGGCATAGGCACTCAACAAGAGGCTGCATCCAGTAATAAAAAGCCATTATTTTAAAACTTGATGCTAGGTAGTTGTTTCCTCACCAAGCTGGCATATCTTTGGCAGTTTTGATTGTTACTGCAAGGAGATTGTTTATAATGTCACCTTAGAGCTAATTTTGCATTAGTTATGAAGCCTCATCAATTCTGTAAAATAACACTTGTTTCAATAGGACTCTTGTCTTAAAGCACTGTAACTATCACATTTGTCAGGTAATTGCCAGGGTGGGAAAACAGTACTGGCCAAAGTAGTTGATATCCAAGACAGCCCGAGTGATTTGCGTACAGTACCTGGAAACTGCTTGTGCGCATGATGCCTCCACCCGGCGCGATCCACACACACCCGTCCCCATGCTAGAGTTAAAAAGAATAAGTTTTGTTACTGTTTTTCTATCTTTTTATACATTGGAATAGGAGATAAAAGTAAGAGTTGATTACTTTTAAATTTGCCAAAAATGGGTTTGTTTTCCTGTAGGGGCGAGGAGGTATGAATAGTTCCCCCTCTTACCCCATCCCATAAAAGTTTGATTTTGTTCATTTTTGACTTTGTCTTGCTAGTTGAGTACCTTGTT
>JAGKTI010035901.1:0-11167 GCA_018397915.1 Birgus latro | reverse complement strand
ATATATATATATATATATATATCCTCCCAAACAAACATGAGTTCTACTGCAAATGATTTGATGGGAGTTCCTGTTGGATCATGGTCTACTAAATGTCCAACCGCACTGCCTCCAGTGCTTACGGGCTGTGTGCCACCCAAAGTGAATAGGCACTGTGTTGGCAAGTTAAAGACTGGGATATTAAACAAACTGAAATTTATGAAGCTCTATGCATATAATGTAAGAAGCCTCGCAGAAGATTACAAACTTGATGTCTTAATGACTGAACTGGAAAACATTAGCGTGGATATTGTAGGTTTGAGTGAGATCCACAGAAAAGAAGAAAGGGAATTCAGCTCGAAGACAGCAACCATCAATTTTACTACAGAGGAAGGCAAAATGAAAGAATTCATAATGGAGGATTTCTAATTAACAGAAATCTTGCAGACAACATTGTTAAATTAGGCTTTATATATTACAGAGCAGCAGTGGTTGTAATTAGGCTATGCAAAAAGTATACCATGAAAGTAATAGAAGTATATGCACCAATTTCTCAAAAAGCTCATATGATGAAATAGAAACATGCTATAACGACATTTCCCAGAGTATGGAAGACGAAAAGACCTAAACCCGATGGGTCCCATCGACTTTGTGTTGATTACCGCAAAGTTAATCTCTTACAAAAACGGACACCTACCCACTACCTAGAGTAGACGATTGTGTAGATGCTACTGGCACTGCTAAATACTTAACCAAGTTGGATTTGATGCAAGGGATATTGGCAAGTCCCTCTCACAGAAAGGGCCCAAGAAATTTCCTGTTTTGTGGTTGGTGGCAGTACTTATAAATGTAAAGTCATGCCCTATGGTATGAAGAATGCTCCTGCCACCTTCCAAAGGCTGATGAATGATCTCACCCAGGGTTTGGATGGTTGTGTAACCTACACTGATGATGTTGTTATCTTTAGCAATACTTGGGAACAACACTTGAGCCAACTAGATGCCTTGTTGCAGAGACTGTCCTCTGCTAATTTAGTGCTCAATTTACCTAAATGTGAATTTGTAAGGGCTCAAGTGCAGTACCTAGGTTATGTGGTCGGCTTAAGTCAAGTTAGTCCACCTGATGTAAAGGTTCAGGCCATAGTAAATTCTCCACAACCCCAAAATAAGAGAGAGTTGCAACGATTCTTGGGTATGGTAGGGTACTACAGACGCTTTGTCCTGAACTTCTCTGATCTTGTAGCTCCCCTCACTGATTTGTTAAGAAAAGGAGTCAAGTATGAGTGGAAGCCAGAATGTGAAGATGCCTATTCAAAAGTTAAAACCATCCTATCGAGTCACCCAGTGCTTCCAGCTCCCAATTTTGACAAACATTTTAAATTAGCTGTTGATGCTAGTGGTCTAGGGGCTGGTGCAGTTTTGCTACAGGATAATGATCAGGGTTTTGAGATGTCTGTGTGTTATTTCAGCAAAAAGTTCAATAAAGCCCAAAAGAATTATTCAACTTTTGAGAAAGAACTCCTTGCACTCATACTTGCCCTCCAGCACTTTTCTGTATATGTTGGTCCAGGGTCAGGTGATGTTGTAGTGATCACCATCCTCTGAAATATTTGTCCCAATTTAAGGACAAGAATCTTAGATCAACCCGCTGGGCCCTATTTTTGCAAGAATACTCCCTTGATGTAAGACACGTACATGGGGTCGAAAATGTTCTAGCAGATTACCTGACGAGAACTTAATTTGTACAATGTCCAGAAATTTCCCTTGGAAAATTTCTTCTCTCAGGAAGGGAGATGTTACTGGCGTAGATACCCCAGTTGTGTGATCGAAATAGGAGAGGGAGATGATACGTGTAAAGCGAGCCGCCGAGAAATCAGTTAATCCTTTCCTATCGTGTTCTGACCTGGTGGGTCGGACAAAGGGTCACTGTGTGTACACAGCGGTCAAAAAGGTTCACTGGAAATAGATTAGGAGATTATCACAAAGATCCTATTTCCCAGTTTAACTGCTCCTGTCCGTGAGAAAGTACAGTAAGCTTGAGAGGGACGGAGCATATTTTCAGAGTCACTGCCAATCAAAGTATGCCAAATCTTTCTCTGACTTTCTTGATGGCTTTTAATTGGCTATGGGTGAGCTGAGTGAGGCCTCATGGGTCATACGAGGTACTAGTACTGTTTGAGTGGCTGGAGATTATTCTAAATGCCTAATGGCTAAATAACCGATTGAGGCGGAGATACGACCTTTTATAAGCTTGATCTAGCAGAGAGAGCTCACTTCTAAAGTCATTTTACAAGAGACAAATTCATACGTCTTTGTTACGGTCATGTACTTTGTTTGTCACATTTTATTACACTTTCCCTCATAGTTTCTCTTTTGCTTAATACGTGACATTAATTTAAAAAAACACAGTTTTGCACTATTAATAGTTTATTCACTACTCCATCTACACTTGTATAATTTATTTATTTCTCTCACCTATACTTGTGTGTGATTTATACTTGGTTTTACCCTGCCTCCAAGCCACTCGTGTTTGGTATCTGTGAGTATTATTTGTGTACCTACGCTCCACTGAGTTGTGATCTGTTTAGGTAAGAGTACCTAGTTTATATTTGTATTACGCAGAGCTATTTGTGCATTGTTTTCTCTTTTGTAAACTGAACCTGGAATCATTTTCCGGATGTGTGTGTTATAGCGTACAGTAAAGTTAAGTTAGTTTTCGTGTGAACTTTACCTTATCCCTTTTGGTGATTAATTTAAGGGTTAAGAGTGCACCTTAATATACACGTCCGTAACAATATACTGTATATGTACAGGGTGATTCACGAGTTTATCCGGAAACTCTGGGAAATGCAAGCTTATGCAATTCTAAGCATACAATACTCTGTAAGTACAGGTATTTAATGTATTGGTTTACAAGTGGTGAAATTTTCAAATCTGACAGATGTGAAAGTGAGGTGCCCCATTATGTTGAAAAATGATACGTCGCCGTGTCTTCAGAGGCACATCGTTAAGTAAAAAGGGAAGTTCATCTCTGATAAAATTAACAGACATCTCCTGTAAGCCTCCCATCAAAGATATGAGGTCCAATCAGCTGGTTGTCAATCTTACCGCAACACACATTAACTGAAAATCGGTGTTGAAAGTTCTGTTCAGCTGTCTCCTTGGGATTTTCTTTTGACCACTAATGTGCATTACGAGTATTATGTGATCCACTGTGGGTAAATATGGCTTCATCAGTGTATAAAATGTACTTGCACAGCTGAGGATGATCTGCTGGGCAAGTACAGCAATAATGTCGTTGAGCAGAATCACCGGGTTGTAGATGCTAACCTTGTTGTATGTGATATGGGTACACAGACCTTGCCGCTTTAATGTCCTCCATACCTTCACTTGTGGAACACTAAGTCAGGATGAAATTCTTCTTGTACTGATGCTAGGGCTGTGATGTACCATTCCTACTATGCGTCGTACTTCAACTTGCCTTTCCATGTAAACGTGGTAAAAAACTTTTGCATCTGGGCTCCTGTTTGGGTAATTCCGTCTGTATTCTCTTGCTGATGCTTCAGCATTGCCATTGCAGAACCCATAGATAAAAATCATATCTGCATACTCCACGTTTGTAAAAGTGAATGGCATTGTGTAATGCCATTTTTCTTGCATATGATATAAATAGTATAAGAGTAATATAAGTTAGTATAAGTATAGTGTAAGTATATAATGTATTTAATTTAAGTTAGGTTATGTACGTGATAAGTGTGATTTCTGGACCGTGTTAAGATGTTGTAAAGTATGTGAAGTGGACTTCGTAATTCATTTTTTGGGCTTGATTTTAGTTAAAGGGTAGTAGGGAAGTAAATGGACGTGTGGACGTGCAAATTCACGTCTGGTTTCGATAGTGGCGTAGAAAGGTAATTTGAGACTTAAATTAGCGATGAGTCATATTTACACCAAGAATTCAGAATTTTGTAGTTGAGCTTGTGTTTGTCGTCTTGTTGTACTAAATAATGTTGTCTAAGAACATAAGTAAAGCCTGACTATTGATTATTGTCATAGTTAACCGCAAAATTAATTTATTTGGCACAGACATCAGTTGTAGGCTAGCGCTGCGGGCGAAACAAAGAGGAATTGTGTCAATGCGTGGTTTTAGGCATTGTTTTAAAATTGTTAGACCTATGTTATTGCCACAAAATTTAAATCATCACAAGTCATTTTTTATAAGTAGAGTACTGCATAAGCTCCTTGTTGCAAAATTCTTGAACGATGATATAACATGTAGACTGTAGCGTAATTGTTCGAAGTCAGAACCGGGTAGTAAAAACGTAGCGGGTGTTAGTGGGAGCCGCTTGCTTTCTGCCCACGAAGCATCACTCCCGAGTCGAACATCATTGTGGGTGGACATCCGCAGATAAGCTGTGTCGTCATGCGGAGCGCTGGGTCATGGAGTCCAGTGCCAGTCCAGTGCGTCGAGTCTCACAGTCTCTAGTGCCCAAAAGCCCTTACACGTTTTCCACTTAGTCCTTTTCAATTCACAGTATCGTCAAAGTCGATTGGTCCACTTTAGTAAGCTTATTATTCATGTAGTGTAATATTTTGGTTATAAGTGAGAGAGAAGCGGAGTGGTGTAATACTTCGTCATGCAGGGCGCTGTGTACGCTGAGATTGCATTATGTATTATTCTTAGTTTATGATTAACTACCTAGATATGTTCTATGGTGCAAACCCAGGTAAAATAGGGATGATTTCTTTAAAAGTGGAGTAAATTGTGTAACACGTTGTAAACTGGGTATCACTATGAGTCCTTATGAGACCGTGGTTTGATTTCTTTAAAAGTGGAGTAAATTGTGTAACACGCTGTAAACTGGGTATCACTACGAGTCCTTATGAGACCGTGGTTTATGGGAGTTTCCCCTGTTGATGTAATTTTCTATAACACAGTTGGGTTGAGTGAATTCTCATGTACGTGTGTGTTCGTATTGGACGAGTAGTTCTTATGTGAGCAGATTAATCAGTATCCTGTTGGATGTAAAGCCAAGGAACCTCTGTAGTGGTACACACTTGAATAATTTCTTTGTATTGTGTCATGTGAGTCAGGTGATTTATAAACTGTGGAGAAGAGAGCTTCCATTCTCTCAGATAATCTGGTGTATTGGAGACAATTGCTTTACTAAGTTCCAGTAATTAATTCTTGTTCGTTTTTTCAATTCATTCTGTGTAATTTAAGGTTAGCAATATAGATAAGTATACTTTTCGTATGTGTTTGGTATAAATCCTCTGGGGAGTATTACATAAGGCCGAGTGGCCCGCAAGGCATGTTTCATCTATAAGATCCACGCTCTCATATATTATACTCATGCTACCCTGTTATTGCCATAGGCCTTTTGCCCCTTTTTCCATCGAACGGGACTAATATCATTAATACCTTTTTTTTTTCCCCCCCGGCAACTGCTGGGTGGTGGCAGCATACCAAATTACTTTAATTATTTAACGAGGCCTTCTTAATATTCTGGCAGTAACAGAAAACACTGAATTATTAATTTATCTTCATTTCAAGAGTACCAAAATTCTGTTGTTACTCTGGCGGCAAACGCGGTGTGATTAGTTAATTAATCTTCATCATAATGCAGATGGGAAAATCTGGCATTAGACTGGTGTCAAAGCAGAGGTATCATTATTAATTTAATTTAGTATCTAAATTTCGCGCTCTTACACTGGCGGCTTAAGCGGTGGGATTAGATGAATATAGGTGGGATATTAGATGTAAATAGTTCATTTGTTATAACATGCTAGAGGCCCACTTGTTCTTATTAAGAACCTCTGGGAGGTAAAATTTTCAAGTATCAACCGGAAAGTGATCAGTAAATTCCCACAGTTAAAGTATTAGTAATTTGCAGAACGTTCAAAGTATCTTTAGTTGGTCATAGCCAAATACCTCACTCACTGAATATTGATTCGGACGTGGAACTGAAAGTGTAAGAGTGTATTGTAAAATTCTCAGTGTGGACCATCGTAGCTTGTTCAGTAGGGAAATTCCCCATACAATTAAACATCCACACACACATCACAATCATGGGCAGTAAGTGGCAAACTGTGGCACATTGCTCGGAGTCATTTATGAAAATGGAGTCGAAATGGAGGAGAATCATGGCGTCTGAGGAGCGTCGGGAGCTCGTGGAGGAGCTGTTGGTCGGGCGAGCGAGCACTGGGGAAATGGCGTCTGTGGGGAAGGAGATTCAGGGAACCTCAGGTTGGGTGGTGCCCTGTTGCAGAGGAGGAGAAGTGCTTTTCAAACCCCCGGAAGAAGCCCTTGGGTCTGATCCCAATGTCATGTTGGAGTAACCGCCGCCCTGTGAGAAATGTCCTCCCTAGTGATTTCTTTTTGTTTTCTTTGTAAATGTTGAAGTGATTTTTTTTTTTAGAATGTTGGAGTGTGATGAAAAGTTTCTAGATGGTTATGGTAATATTTAGTCAAGAGTTGGATAGGGAAGTGTGTGCGGGTCAGACCGTCTGACTATTGACTGTGATAGTTGGTGAGTTCAGAGAGAGTTTTATCTCGTGTTTGTGGTGTATCGGAGTATGTGTCATGGGCATAGCCCAGTTCGGTGGAAATATTATGTTGCTTTATTTCGAGGGATAACTGGTATCCTCTCATTTTACAGTCAGCACGGCTTGTGGTGTAACAGATACTTCAGGACCTGACAGGCGCTCGTCAGTTACTAGATGGAGAGCTGGAAGCAAAAGGTAGTATGAATGGGGGGCGTAAATGTGGTAGTGAGTTGAATGTGTGTGAAGCACCCCTGGGACGATCCTAGCAGCGAGAGTACAGGTTTGTCCAGGTGAGACGACCATGTTAGCATCCAGGCAGGAGGCTGGCTGGGGCACAATTTCTACTGAATATTCTGAAGTTCATTGGTGACAGAGAAGCGACCCCCTGGGGTACGCATTACATTTGTGGACCGACAGGTGCCACTTATAGGGAGCATCAGATAGTGTGAGCACTGTCGTAATTTGGAGTTCATAGAGTAAATTCACAGTCAAGTTGGGTAAGTCTGTCCCGTCCGCACACAGGTCTCTAGGAAGTGTAGTAGAATGTATTGTGTGAAGACTTATGATGTTTAAATTTTTTTGGGGGGGAGGATAAACCCATGTAATGCCATTTTTCTTGCATATGATATAAACAGTATAAGAGTAATATAAGTTAGTATAAGTATAGTGTAAGTATATAATGTATTTAATTTACGTTAGGTTATGTACGTGATAAGTGTGAATTCTGGACCGTGTTAAGATGTTGTAAAGTATGTGAAGTGGACTTCATAATTCATTTTTTGGGCCTGATTTTAGTTAAAGGGTAGTAGGGAAGTAAATGGAAGTGTGGATGTGCAAATTCACGTCTGGTTTCGATAAAGTGGCGTAGAAAGTTAATCTGAGACTTAAATTAGCGATGAGTCACATTTACACCTAGAATTCAGAATTTTGTAGTTGAGCTTGTGTTTGTAGTCTTGATGTACAAAATAATGTTGTCTAAGAACATAAGTAAAGCCTGACTATTGATTATTGTCATAGTTAACCGCGAAATTTATTTATTTGGCACAGACATCAGTTGTAGGCTAGCGCCGCGGGCGAAACAAAGAGGAATTGCGTCAATGCGTGATTTTAGGCATCGTTTTAAAATTGTTAGACCTATGTTATTGCCACAAAATTTAAATCATCATAAGTTGTTTTTTATAAGTAGAGTACTGCGTAAGCTCCTTGTTGCAAAATTCTTGAACGATGATATAACATGTAGACTGTAGCGTAATTGTTCGAAGTCAGAACTGGGTAGTAAAAACGTAGCGGGTGTTAGTGGGAGCGGCTTGCTTTCTGCCCACAAAGCGTCACTCCCGAGTTGAACATCATTGTGGGTGGACTTTCGCAGATAAGTTGTGTCGTCATGCGGAGCGCTGGGTCATGGAGTCCAGTGCCCGTCCAGTGCGTCGAGTCTCACAGTCTCTAGTGCCCAAAAGCCCTTACACGTTTTCCACTTAGTCCCTTTCAATTCACAGTATCGTCAAAGTCGACTGGTCCACTTTAGTAAGCTTATTATTCATGTAGTGTAATATTTTGGTTATAAGTGAGAGAGAAGCGGAGTGGTGTAATACTTCGTCATACAGAGCGCTGTGTACGCTGAGATTGCATTATGTATTATTCTTAGTTTATGATTAACTACCTAGATATGTTCTATGGTGCAAACCCAGGTAAAATAGGGATGATTTCTTTAAAAGTGGAGTAAATTGTGTAACACGTTGTAAACTGGGTATCACTATGAGTTCTTATGAGACTGTGGTTTGATTTCTTTAAAAGTGGAGTAAATTGTGTAACACGTTGTAAACTGGGTATCACTACGAGTCCTTATGAGACCGTGGTTTATGGGAGTTTCCCCTGTTGAGGTAATATTCTATAACACAGTCGGGTTGAGTGAATTCTCATGTACGTGTATGTTCGTATTGGACGAGTAGTTCTTATGTGAGCAGATTAATCAGTATCCTGTTGGATGTAAAGCCAAGGAACCTCTGTAGTGGTACACACTTGAATAATTTCTTTGTATTGTGTCATGTGAGTCAGGTGATTTATAAACTGTGGAGAAGAGAGCATCCATTCTCTCAGATAATCTGGTGTATCGGAGACAATTGCTTTACTAAGTTCCAATAATTAATTCTTGTTCGTTTTTTCAATTCATTCTGTGTAATTTAAGGTTTGGCGAAAGCTTTGCCATTGCACTTGACATCTCAAAGGCTTTCGATCGAGTCTGGCATAAATCTTTGATTTCCAAACTGCCCTCTTATGGTTTCTATCCTTCTATCTGTGCCTTCATCTCTAGCTTCCTTTCTGGTCGTTCTATAGCTGCTGTTGTAGACGGCCATCATTCTTCTCCTAGTCCTATCAACAGTGGTGTTCCTCAGGGCTCTAGGTCCTATCACCAACTCTCTTTCTTTTATTCATCAATGACCATCTAAGCTGTACATCTAACCCTATCCACTCATATGCTGATGATTCCACCCTTCACCTTTCCATTCGATTTCCGCAACGTCCATCTCTGCAGTTACTTCAGCAAACAAGGGATGAGGCTATGGCACACCTAATGTCTGACTTGGCTCATATCTCTGATTGGGGTAAAAATAATCTTGTTATTTTTAATGCATCAAAAACTCAGTTCTTACACTTATCAACCCGACAAAATCTTCCTCAGGATTACCCACTAATGTTTAATAATGTCCAGCTCGGTCCTGCATCATCCTTGAACATGCTAGGGGTTTCATTCTCTCTGGATTTGTCTTTGAAAGAACATATTATATCTCTTGTGAAATCTGCTTCCAAGAGATTCGGTGTGCTGGCCCGACTCCGAGCTTTCTTTACCCCTGCACAGATGTTGAACTTGTACACGGGTTTTATTCGTCCGTGTATGGAGTACAACTCTCATGTGTGGGGAGGCTCCCCACATGTGGTTCTTCTCAATAGGGTGGAGTCAAAGGCTTTTTCTCTCATTAACTCTCCTCCTCTTACCGATTCCCTTCAACCTTTGTCTCTTCGCCACACTGTTGCTTCTTTATCTCTCTTCTACCGCTACTTCAATGGTCACTGTTCCTCTGAACTATCTGCTTGCATCCCACCACTTCTACGACGGGCACGTAGTACCCGTCTAGCAACAAACTCTCATCCCTTTTCTGTCCAACTCTCTAATGCAAGAGTTAACCGTTACTCCCAGTCCTTCATCTATGCAACTGGTCAACTCTGGAACTGTCTCCCTCTGTCTGTATTCCCTGCTTCCTATGATCTCCAATCTTTCAAACGCAGTGTGTCCAGGCATCTTGAAATGAATGGATCTTGAATTTGGCTCTTTTGTATTGTTTTTACTTTTTCTTGGAAGGAACAGTATGCGGGCCCATGGCCCCTGGTTCCTTCTTCCTTGCATAAAAAAAAAAAGATAAGTATACTATTCCTATGTGTTTGGTATAAATCCTCTGGGGAGTATTACATAAGGCCGAGTAGCCTGCAAGGCATGTTTCATTTTTTTTGTGTGTGTGTGTGTGTCCGACTCTGGGCATAGGCTTTTACAGCCTGCTATCAAGGCCCAGCCGTCCTCATACACCTCTACATGTCACCACTTCGGCGCTAACACCCACCGTCCATATTGAATACATGCTAGGGCTGTCTCATACAGGACTGGTGTATTGGTATTAGCGGGGTTATTTTTACGACATGTCGGTGGGTCTTCTGGTAGATCAGTAAAGCCTGATTTTAATGAAATTCAAATCCTTAAACTGTTCCCTGCCTCAGCGAGGATTCGAACCTGGGTCCCTGACTGCAAGCCAACTCTCTACCGATCGAGCTACCGCCTCCCCGGATCTATAAGATCCACGCTCTCATATATTATACTCACGCTACCCTGTTATTGCCATAGGCCTTTGTCCCTTTTTCCATCGAACGGGACTAATATCATTAATACCTTCTTTTTTTTTCCCGGCAACTGCTGGGTGGTGGCAGCATACCAAATTACTTTAATTATTTAACGAGGCCTTCTTAATATTCTGGCAGTAACAGAAATCACTGAATTATTAATTTATCTTCATTTCAAGAGTACCAAAATTCTATTGCTACACTGGCAGCAAACGCGGTGTGATTAGTTAATTAATCTTCATCATAATGCAGATGGGAAAATCTGGCATTAGACTGGTGTCAAAGCGGAGGTATCATTATTAATTTAATTTAGTATCTAAATTTCGCGCTCTTACAATTGTAGCGAAATGTGGGTGAAACTGTCCTTGTAATAAATAGGCCTACAACATTCACCAGCACTTGGCGGGAAACTGTCAGCTGAGCTCTGAGTATCACTGGTATTGCATCTTTGCCATGTTACTCCTTCAATAGTAGATTTATTTGTTACTTTAAAGTGACATACTTTTCTATGTAGAACTATTACTTACCTGACGACTAATGAAAGAATAGTTTCATTCAGAACGAGAAAAATGTGCAAAATTTAAAAGAAAATTGAGTAACCTGGCAAGACCGCCACCAGCCTGGCCGCCTCCCATTTGAAAATTTCACCACTTGTAAACCATTACATTAAATACCTATACTTATAGTGTATTTTATGCTTAGAATTGCATA
The DNA here is from genome assembly GCA_018397915.1 of Birgus latro. NCBI lineage: Eukaryota > Metazoa > Arthropoda > Malacostraca > Decapoda > Coenobitidae > Birgus > Birgus latro. The sequence continues at coordinate 47 of JAGKTI010035901.1, read as the reverse complement.
AGATTGCATTTCCCAGAGTTTCCGGAGAAACTCGTGAATCACCCTGT
>JAGKTI010035900.1:879-11167 GCA_018397915.1 Birgus latro | reverse complement strand
TGAATTTAAGTACTTGGGCAGTGTGATGAGTAAGGATGGAAGTCTGGAGGGTGAAGTGCTCGAAAGGGTGCAGCAGGGAAGGAAGGTTGCTGGTTCGTTAAAAGCAGTGATAAGAAACAGGGAAGTGAGCATGTAAGTGAAAAAGTTGTTACATGACAGTATTGTGATACCAACTCTGACATATGGAAGTGAAGCTTGGACCCTGTTGGAAGGACAGAAGTCAAGAGTGAGAGCAGTGGAAATGAGTTATTTGAGAGGAGCATGTGGAGTCACATGGAGAGACAGACTAACAAATGAGGAAGTGAAGGAGCGTTGAGGATGTGATGGGAAGCGTTAGGAGAAGCACGTTAAGGTGGTTTGGGCATGTGGAGAGGATGGAGAGTGAAAGACTGACGAGGAGAGTGAGGTGGAGGGGGCGAGAGGGAGGGGGAGGCTGAGGATGAGATGGAGGGATGGAGTGGAGAGGTATATGAGAGAGGGGGGTGTGAGTTGGGAGCGTGGTAGTGAAATGGCAGGGGACAGAGTGACATGGAGGCGATTTGTTTGTGGCCACCCCGTGCGGGATTAAGGCATCTGGCAATAGATAGATAGATAGATAGGATGAAAGAGGAAATGGAGTGAGTTAGGCATGTGTGGAGTGGATTTAATAAGGGCAGAGATTGGGAAAAAGAGATTGAGGAAATTAGAAGGTTAGGCCAGTACAAGAAAGAGGAGACCAGACCAATAAGAGCGAAACTGAAAATGGAATGTGTTGCCAAGGAAACTTTATATGTATCATGGAGACTTACTAATATAGAAGAGTGCAAAAACATTTTCATAAGAAGGGATGTAAATAAAGACAAAAGGGGGAAGCTAAAGTCATTGCAGGAAGAGGCTAAGTGATGAGAGAACAAAGGAAGAACACAAGTTTCTACGGAGAGTGATTGATATGAGGGGCATGAGGTAGTATATAAAAACAAGGAAGTAAGAGGGATGAAGGAAGTGAACACAAAAGGAATTGGAGAAGGTAGATGTGGTATGCAGCTTCAAGACTATGTATACTAATGTGGATGAGTTGGTAGCCAAGAAAATTGAGTTGAGCTGTGTATAAAAGAGAAGCTTTCTCAAACCAAATTGAACAGTTACATTGATGCGAATGTTCTAGGATTGAATGAATATAATGTAGGGAGGAAGGATAGGGAAAAAAAAAATTTGGTGGAGGTGTGCTAGCTATGACTCATTAAAACATAATGGCAAGAAGGGTAGATTTTCTAAATAACATAGCAGGGGTGATGGTGGTGGAAATAAATGAAGGTCAGGGTAGAAAATTGGATATACAGTAAACCTTCCATAAGTCGAACTTTTAGAAGACGGAATCTTCGGTTAGCTGAACTCAGGCCGAGACCACGTATGAAAGTAGGCCAAAATGCGAAAGTAGGGGGAGAAATGGCGCCAGGCGGACACGCCAGTCAGACACGTGGCGCCAGTCTGCTGCTTGCTTTTGGAGACAGTAGTTGCGCCATTCTTACTGTCATCTAGTGCTGAGCAGTGCTGTCCTTTTGCTTTCTGCATTGCCATGGAAGGTTCAGAGCTTAAAAGAAGTGATACTGGCACCTCTAGTCATAAAGGAATGAAGCTAAAAAAAAAAAAAATGTAAGTGTGTGACTTACTGTAGTCGTTTTGTTTTTGAAGGCTCCAACATGCTTGCATGCGTCGGCCTTGGTCACCTAATGGCGGCTCTCCACGCTGCTCGATCCCTGGCAGCCTCCCTGTTCAGTCCCTTAACCCTTAAGTCACACTTAATGACCTCGTCCCATGTCTTTCTCGGTCTACCCCTCCCCAATATTAACAGCTCTCACCCTCTGTACCCAATTATCATCCCCCATCCTCTTCACATGTCGAAACCACCTCAGCCTACCTCTCCTCATCACAGCACCAATACACTCCAGTCCCATCCTACCTCTCAACTCTTCCATTGTAAACCCAGCTCCCCCAGGCCTTGCACGCAGGGACACACTGCACATCCACCTAATCATTGTCATTTCTGTACGTTTAAACCTGTGAATATCCTCTTCCTCTACTGCCCAGGTCTCACTACCAAACAGCATCACACTCCTAACACATGCTGCATACAAAGACCCCTTAGCACGTAAGGAGAGTCCTCTCGATGTCAGGAGAGGCAACATCTCCCTGAACTTCTTCCAGCCACTTCTCACCCTAGCAACTGAGCTAACTCCAGCCCCACCTCCGGCACATAACATGTCTCCCAAATAACGAAACTCCTCCACACACTCAAGAGACTCACCTGCAAGTTCAACCCTCTCACGCCTAACAATCTCCACCTGCTCTCCCCGACACGTCGCACGCATGAAATCAGCATCATCTCGCAGTCTACCTCTAATACCACTACATCTCTTGTGCACCCACTTTTCACAAACACTACACAAGATGGAATTACTTCCCACACCCTTGTGGCAAACTGCACATGGCCACTCTCCCTCTCCTCTGATTGTACCGCCACCAACCCTAGATATCATCACTTTTGTTTTATCTCCATTTACCCTTAAGCCCTTGTACCCCATACCATCTCTCCACTTCTTAAATCTTTCCTCCGCCTCCTTTTCATTCTCTGCAATCAGCACCAAATCATCAGCATACAACATCTTCCATGGGAGTCCATCTCTGAAGTCACGTGAGAGGGCTTCAAGCACCATGATAAACAACAAGGGATTCAAAACTGACCCCTGATGCACACCAACATTCACAGAAAACTCATCACTCTAAGCTCTATTCACTCTTACCTGGGTGCGAGCACCCATGTACATGGCCATAACCACCCTAACTAGCCACTCTTCCAACCCTAGCTTTCTCATTGCCCACTTCACCACCTCTCTAGGGACTCAGTCAAAGGCCTTTTCCAAATCAACCAAAACAAAATACAAGTTCCTTTTCTTTCCAATATATTTTTCCTGAAGCTGTCGAACAATGAATATGGCATCAGTGGTCCCCCTGCCTGGCATAAACCCAAACTGCATCTCATCGATATTCACTCTTTCTCTAATCATACCTTCTAGAACTCTCTCCATTACTTTCATTATCTGATCTAAGAGCTTTATACCTCTGTTATTTCCCCTTTCCAGGGCATCACCCTTTCCTTTGTACACATTTACAATTACACTCTTCAGCCAATCATCTGGGACAACACACTCATATATAATCATATTTATCAGGTCAGTGACTAACCTCACCCCAGTATCTCCTGAGGCCTTCAACATTTTGGCAGTCAACCCAGACACACCTGGCGCCTTCCCCACCCGCATCCTGCCTATTGCCTGACTCACAGTAGCAGCGTCAATCAAAGGCCAAGGGCCAAACACTGGATTAGCTGGCTCCAAACCTTCTCTATCCCAGTCAAACTCCTCATTCAACAATCGGCTATAATGCTCTCTCCATGTATCTTTAATATCCTCACTGTTCACCACTACCCTTCCATCATCATTCTTCACACACTGCTCACCTACAATGTCCCGATTATCCCTCTTCACCTGATTTGCCACCCTAAAAATCATATTTTTCCTTTCTCCATGATTTAGATTATCAAGTAAAAGTCTCTGTGACTCAGACTTCACCCTGTATACCTCTCTTCTAGCCCTGTGCTTGGCAGCCAAGTACTCCTTCCTCCCTGTTACCACCATTCTTCCATTCCCGGAAAAGCCTTCTTTTCTCCTTAACTGCAGCTTCTACACCCTCATCCCACCACCAAGTTACTTTATGTCTTGGTGAGCCTCTTGTCCAACTGCATATTGCATTGGTAACTCTCAAGAGGTTGTTCTTAAGGGCTCTATACTGTTCATTAACGCCTCTATCTACGGCTTCCTGTTCGGCCACCACTCTCCTCATCTCACTATAAAAGGCATCCCTTACTGATTGGTTTCCCAGCTTCCATATTTTCCTCCTAGGTACATATGTCCTCCTTCTCATCACTCATTCCTTAAGCACCATGTCACAAATCAACAGTTTGTGCTGCTGCACACACTCCTCGCTTCCTATAACTTTAACATCCCTCACTAATCTCCTATCAACCCTCCTGACCAGAAAATAATCTATCTGACTACTATTTCCCCCGGATTCGTACGCAGTCAACCAGCTGATTCTTTTCCTAAAATGTGTGTTGCACACAATCATGTCCATAGCCTCCCCAAACTCGAGTATTCTTTCCCCTTCCGCATTCCTCACACCATATGCACATCCTCCATGGACTCCTTCATAACCTTTAGCTGCTTCACCCACATGACCATTTAAATCCCCTCCCAGAACCACTACCTCATCATCACCCATACCACTCACTACACGTATTAAATCATCCCAAAATCTATCCTTCTCTGTGTCATCCAATCCTACCTGTGGAGCATATGCCGATATAATTTGAATAAATTTCTGCCCGATCAAAATTTTCACTACTATATCCTATCACTTACTCTCATAACATTCATGACATATCCCACCCATTTCTCTGCAACCAACACACCCACACACCCATATCCGTCAGTTCCCCCCTGCCAAAACAACTTATAGTAGGAATCCTTCCCAACAATCTTTCTGGCTGATCCACCCCTGTACCGGACTTCCTGCAAACATGCCACATCCACCCACCTCCTACTGAGTGCCTCAACGACTTCCCCTGCTCTTTCTCTCAAACTTCCCACATTCCACCCTAAACCCCCTGGGTGATTTGCTGTCCTCAGGCTTGCTTTGATGCTTGTTTTTGTAGTTCATAGTTGGTAAGATAAAGGGGGGTAAGCATTCCAAAGGCCCGACCCATTGCACAGACCCAGGTCCAGGCAATGAATCTGGGACCCCTAGCCCACCAGCTTACCAGTGGCTGTGGTAGTGGCCTCGGGGCACCCTGCCAGGACAGCTGCAGGGACACCCTCCAAGCGCGGCTTGGCACTGCAACTGCCCCGCCATTATACACCCACTGATAAGGCAGTCTCCTGGGGCGCTACTCCCAGGTTCGGGCCCCTCTCTATTGAGCGGGAGCGGCAGCCTGGGAACCGCAATGCCCTGTACCCTCTAGCACAGGTTCGAGCCCCATCTGGCCCCGGACCCATGATCTATGCTGGCGGGACCCCAGTCAAGCCTCCCACCAAAAGTCCGCCACTAGGTAGCGGGGGCAAAGTTTTCCGGCCGCATGCCCTTGCTGGCGTCAACCCCTGTAACGTAGTGGGATACGTTGTGTAATATGTAAAGCGCATGTGGTGTAGTGCATAGGATAGTTAGAGGAAATATTTGGGAGAGTATGCTTGTCTACTCTCCATGTTACTTTCACACTGAAAAGGTCACCAAAGGGGGATGGTTAGGTAGCTAGTGAAACAGGAGCTCCAGCTCTTCCTATCACCAGCATTCCCATTCCCGTCGGGAGTACTACCCTGTTCGGCCCGTGCTACAGCCTGTTATTACTGAAAGTGTTACATTGCAGTCTATTACAGTGATTACATTTAAGTTTAATTCTTAATATAGAGTGAAATAAATACTGGGTACTGTTTAGAATTTACGTTAAATTGTGAACTCATCAACCTCCACCACCTCCGTCTCCAAAACAAAACAAACTGCCGACAAATCTACTGCCTCTAACGAAGGGTGTTACACTGCAGTCTATTACAGTGATTACATTTAACTTTAGTTCTTAATATAGAGTGAAATAAATACTCGGTACTGTTTAGAATTTACGTTAAAGTGTGAACTCGACCACCTCCACCACCTCCGTCTCCAAAACAAAACAAACTGCTGACGAATCTACTGCCTTTAATGAAGGGTGTTACACTGCAGTCTATTACAGTGATTACATTTAAGTTTAGTTCTTAATGTAGAGTGAAATAAATACTGGATACTGTTTAGAATTTAAGTTCAAGTGTGAACTCAACCACCTCTGTCTCCAAAACAAAACAAACTGTTAACGAATCTACTGCCCCTAACGAAGGGTGTTACACTGCAGTCTGTTACAGTGATTACATTTAAGTTTAGTTCTTAATGTAGAGTGAAATAAATACTGGGTACTGTTTAGAATTTATGTTCAAGTGTGCACTCAGCCACCTCCACCACTTCCGTCTCCAAAACAAAATAAACTGCCAACGAATCTACTGCCTCTAACGAAAGGCAAATTATGTGCACTGAATTCTTTCTTTTTTGTCTTTCTTTATTAATTTGTACATATTATATGCTACTTTACTTTAGTGTTAAGAAGACAAGTACAGTAATAAGTATTGTTTTTGCAATTTGGGGGGGTGATAATCCATCTCCAACACATGCTGCCGACAGTCTGTACTGCCTCTGTGAATGATTTTCCACCAATTAACCAGTTCAGTACTGTGACGTCTATTTCTACTTTATTTACGCTTCCTCCAGCCGATTTTATGGCACTCAGGACTGGACTCACATACTGAAGGGGCTAACGAAGGCTGTACCAACCCCGTGCACTTCCACAGATCCAACCTACACTGACTAAAATTGTCTGGTGGCAGCAAGAACAAAATGAAATTACACCCAGCACTGAAGGGGTTAAAGGTATATCAAATGCACTAAATTTTTTTTGTCATAACTTATTTATATATGCTTCTTTAATTTAGTGTTGAAAGGACAAGTAATAGGTATTGTCCTAGCAATTTTGGGGGGTGAAAATTTGGTAATTTAGCTATTTTGGGGGGTGAAAATTCGGTAAGATGGAAAATTCGGTAATTCGAACCAGGGTAGAGCCCCATATAGTTCGGTTCATGAAGGGTTTACTGTAGTTATGATGTACAGTATATGCCTCGTCAAGCAGGAAAGTGGAGAAGAGAGGAATATGAACTTCTGATGAGAGAATCCCTAGATGTATCAGCAACGTTGATTAGAAGAAACAGTTGATTGGCACTGACTGGAGATTTTCATAGCAAGGAGATAAACTGGGAAGAGCTGAATGCAGGGACAAAAGAATCTTGAGTATACAAATTAATGGACATGATTGTAGAATATATGCTAACTCAGCATGTCAGAGGAGACAATAAACCATTGATATAAGATATGATATTTACAAAAGATCCAAGTGATATTCTTTATTTAGATACCAGTGTCCTCCGGGAAAAAGTGACCATTTGGTCACTGAAATGCTGATATTGATGAGAGATATGGGAGTGAGAGAAGAAACTCAAACAGGATAGACAAAACCATGGAAAAGCTGACTTTGACTCCCTGCAATGCTATTTGGTAATGCAGCTTGAAGTAAAATGACAATAATGGAATATATCCATGAGAAATATTTAATTATGATGAATATATATGAAGATGATATCAGTGGACATGTCCCAAAATTTGCTGTCCAAATGGAATAGAAAAAGAGATTGTTTAATTATAGACGTAGGAAGGTGCAAGAGAAAAGGAATTTTGCGTGGAATAAGTTACAAAGAAGATAGCAAGAGACTGTGTGGAATGAACACATGGAGGCAAGAAATTACTAATTAAAAGTTCAAAGAGAAGACATGAAATATGAGAAGGATGTAGTGGCTAAAATTAAGAGGGAACCAGAATTCTTCTACAAATCTGTAAATGGCAAAATGAAAGCAAGGGATACTACAGTGAGAATAAGAGATTGAGAAGTAATAAATGGGTTGAGGATATGAGTGAGGTAATGATTAATAGGGTACAGTCAGGATTTGCAAATGAAGGTGAATTTATGGGATCAGGCAACGGGGGAAGGGTGGGGGGGCTCAGCAGTTAGCTGAGATAGTTCATTTCATTTTGCTTATATAGGCTCCAGCATGGTTGCATGTGTTGGCCTTTGTCACTTAATGGTGGCTGTACATGCTGCTGGATCTCTGGCAACCTCCCTATTCAGTCCCTTATCCCTGAGATCACACTCTGTGACCTTTCCCAGGTCTTTGTCAGTCTGCTTCTCACATTCCTACCCCCATCATTAACACATCTCACTTTCTTCACCCAGTTGTCATCCCCCATCCTCTCCACATGGTCAAACCATCTCAGTCTATCTCTCCTCATTAAAACACCAATACACTCCAGGCCCATCCTTCCTCTAAACTCCTCCATCACAAACCTATCCCCCCAGGCCTTGCATTCAAGGGCACACCACACATCCACCCATTCATTGTCATTTCTTTATGTTTGAGCCTACAAATATCCTCCCAACACATGCCCACACAAAGATCCCCGAGCACGGAGGGAGAGCCCTCTCAGTGTCAGGAGAGGCAACATTTCCCTGAACTTCTCCAACCAGTCCTCACTCCAGCCCCACCTCCAGCACACAACATGCCACCCAGGCAACAAAACTCCTCCACACACTTGGCAGACACCCCAGCAAGACCAATCCCTTTGCACCTGACAGTCTCCACATGCTTTCCCCGACACACTGCACACATGGTATCAGCATTATCTCTCAGTCCACCTCCAATACCACTACATCTTTTTTGCACCCACTCATCACAGACACTGCACAAGATGAAATTAATTCTCCCCCCCCCCATGATAGAAATTAAAGGTTACAGTTAATGAGGGAATTAGATGTGAGAAAGGCCTTGGGCCAGATGGGATTACTGGATGGATATTAGAAGAATTTGCAGATCAGCTGATGCAGCCAGTTCATGATATTTTTAAATTTTAACTGAACACAGGAGAGTTGCCAGTACACTGGAAAAGGGAAGATAGTGCCAGTTTATCAAGGAGGTGATAGAGAAGACCCACTAAATTATAGGCTGGTATTCCCCATCACCATTGTTTGTAAACTGTGTGAAAAATTATCAGAAAAAGGTGGACTGAGTTCCGAGAAGAAAATGAAGGACAGTAATAACAGCAAAAGTTTGGATTCAGGGAAGGCTCACCATATGTCACAAGCCTGCTGAATTTTTACGCAGTGGTGGATATCATTCAGGAAAGAGAGGGCTGGGTAGATTGTGTCTGCCAGGATTTGAAGTAGGCATTTGGTAGGGTGCTGCACAAAAGAAAAGATTGCCATGGAAATTAAAAACAGACAGAGGAATGAATGGAAAATTGCCCAGTGGATGAAGATTTATTCTCAGTGGAAGAGTGTATGTGGGGCACTCACCATCCACTCACTTGATGTAGTGCTGCTTTGGGTGTCTGCCCTTTTCTTTCTTCCTTCCTTCTTCTTGTCTTTCTTTTCTTCATTCTTTCCTCCTTCCTTCTTCTTCTGTCTTTCTTTTCTTCATTCTTTCCTCTTCCTTCTGCCTACAGGTGACTTTACTCCCCCTTCTGTCTTTCTTGCCTTCATTCTTTCCTCTTCCTTCTGCTTATGGGTGACTGTACACTGAGTGACAAGCCAGATGGTTTCCTGTATGCCAGGAAACCATTTACTGCACTGGATGGTAACCATATAACCAAATTATGGCACCTGGTGATTTAGTGGGTAATTAAGGCACTCCAATCGGATTGAACCTGTGCAGGTTTATATCCAAGGGGTGGTTGGGGTTTATTGTTCACATAATGCCACTGAGGGATGAGTGAGGCTGGTCACTCTCATCTTAAATGTCAGGACCAACTTTCCTAGCCCCGGGCTACACTCCTCACGGGGCAACACAGGATTGGATAATGGATGGATGGAAAAGTGTGACTAGTGGAGTGCCAAAATGTTCAGCTTTGGCTCCTATTATGTTTTTGATACTCAGTACAGTATGTAAACAACATGCCAGAAGGCAGAACCAGCTATGTGAATATGTTTGCAGATGATGCAAAAATTATGAAGCACATCCAGAGTGGTGATAGCTGTTAGGAGTTGCAACATGATTTGGATAAGTTGTACAGTTTATGCTAGACTTGGAAAAGGAGTTATGCAAAAAAATGCCATGTCCTAAAAATACGAATACTGTAAGTGGCAAAATACCTAGTTTTGAGTTAAATGGGAAGAAAGAGGATCAGCAAAGCAGGGGAAGAGAAAGATCTAGGAGTGACCATACAGGGTAATGTATCACTAGAGAAGCATATAAATAAGATCATTGGAGGGACATATAGATTGGTGGTGAAAATGAGAGTGGCATTCAGCTATAGGGATGAGGACATGTTGAGAGAGAGAGAGAGAGAGTTATTTCCATGAAAAGATCCAAATTACAATATGCAGCAGTGATATGGCCACCCCCTTACCTATCCCACTACCCCCCTCACACCCTCATACTACCTATAGGGGTACAGTAATCCCTCTAATATTCGGACGTCCAATACTTGGATATACCCACTATTCGGATATTCTGGGCTGCCCAACCCCCAAAATGCCAAAAGATTAGAAAAAAATTTAAAAAATTTCGATTTT
>JAGKTI010035898.1:0-11168 GCA_018397915.1 Birgus latro | reverse complement strand
GGGAATAATTATACCTGACTTCCATACCTCCGGGACTCTACCTTCCTCCCAGGCACACCTTCCACATCCATTTTATTACTATCTCTCCCCCATATTTCAGCATTCCACCACACACTCCATCAATTCCTGGAGCTTTCCCCATTTTAACTTTTTTCTTTGCTTCTACAACTTCCACCCTACTGATTTCTTCATCTCTTCCCACATTCCTCCTTCTCCCAGCCATTCCGCAGCCACTTATAATTGCATTACTTTCATTCTCTATGTTCAACAATTCATTGAAGTGTTCTCTCCATCTGGTCACTTTTTTTCCCTTCTCCACTAGTAATCTACCATTTTTATCTTTCACTCCCCATCTAACTTCTTTGGCACCCTGTTTAACTCTCTTCACCTCTTTCCAGAGCATTTTCTTATATTCCCTCCAGTTTGCACTCAAATTCCTTCCAAATTCCTCATCCACTCTCTTCTTACTCTCTCTTACTAATCTTTTCACCTCTCTCCTTCTCTCTACGTATAACTCTCTCTTCCATCTCTCAGCTTCTTCGACGTCCCTGTCCCTCATCCACTCACAATATGTTTTTTTTTTCTTTTTGTACCACAGCCTATCTAACCTCTTCAGTCCACCATGCTATTCCCTGAAACCCCTTTCGTCTTCTCTTCACCCCACACACCACCTCACTTGCTGCACAGATTCCTTCAGTGAATATCTTACACATACCTCCCACATCCCCCATCTGCTCCAGTCTATATTTACCCAGTCGCTCCTTCACTTCCCTTTTATATTCTGCCTTTTTTCCATCCCCTTGTAACATTTCTACTCTCCTTGTAAGAACTACTTCCCCCTGACCTTCCCTTCTTCTCTTTCTCCATTTTGTTTAGACTTTGATTCTGACCACAACCAGGTGATGGTCCGAACGTCCACTCTCCCAGTCTCTATATACTCTTCCATCCATTACACACCTTCTCATCCTTTCATCCACACACACATAATCAGTCATTGCCTTCCGTGCATTCAGTTCACCTTCCACTGTTCTCATCACTCGCCACGTATACCTATGGATCATTTTGTGCCTGAAGAGGGTATTAGCTATCACCATCCCCCCCCCCGGCACAAATGTCCACTAAAGGACTTCCATTCTCATCCATCTCTGCAGGCACACCCTACTCACCAACCACTCCATCCACTTTTACATTCCCTACTTTTCCATTCATATCTCCAATCAAAAACACTCTCTTATTCCTCTCAAACTTTTCCAAGCACGCTTCCACGTTTGTCCAAAACTCTTCTCTCACTCTGCTTGCACGATCTTGCATTGGTGCATACACGCACACAGTCACCCATATTTGTATTCCAGCTTTCACTCTTACCCACACAATCCTTGAGCCAACTGATCCATACTCTCTTATATTCTCCTTCCATCTGTTACGCACAACAATACACATTCTTTCCTTTGTCCTCTCATTCACACGTACTCCCGCGCATATACCCCATACATACTCCCATTCTCTCACACTTGCGTCTCACCATTTGGTTTCAGTTAATCCACATCCACTTTCGAATCCTCAAGCACCTCTACAATCTCTCTTTCACCTCATCATCTACATCCCCTATATTCCACATAGCTATCCGTACCAAGCCCTTTGTTCGGTCCTTAGTTGTCATCTTTTGGTCAGTCCTGGTCCGAGGCTTCGTGTTCGTATTTTTAATTAGTTGTTTTACGGAGTGGGGCACAAACCCACCACCAACCCTTTTAGTCGCCTCATACGACAAGCAGGGATACTGGGGTAGTATTCTTGAAACCCCTCTACCCCGACTGCCTCACTATAAACTGCTTAAAAAAAAAAAGGAAAATCTGTTTACAGAAATATAATTATGTACAATGGTAATTTTCTTAAACAAATATACCTGAATTGTATAATTCTCAGTTGACTATCTCCCAATTATAAATGAAAGATAAAATAACGCGAGTCATAATGTTTATTATTTTGGAATCGATTCTTACATCACACCCGGAGCAAGGCAGGGGAACTCCTGCTGCGAGCAACTCCAGATCGCTGGACTTGTCTACCACGGACTGAGATGCCACATCCCACCACTGGCTTCGACTTTAATTACTCTCCCAATCCAGCAACACGTGACATGAGTCGGTTCTCAAGTTTTAGAGTCGATTTTGTGTTATCTCTTCAAACTCACCGGCATCGATTCTGGAATTTATTCTTGCACACCCTTAGTATCAATATACAATTCATCACCGGCTGCTTCGTGTCGGTAAAACAGTTTTATTGTAGTCTACTTGACCTCTGTCATTCATAGATTTTCTGATAATATATTGTAATCTTTCATTTGCATAACCAAACACATTAGTACCAATATTTGCCCGTTCATGTTCTTTCTTATTCACTTATCAGATGCCAGATCTAATCTCACCGTTTCCACCATGCAGTCTGTTTGAGGAGGCTGGAATGTGGAAGAAAGCAGACACGCGTGTTGTGGTGGTAGGTGGCAGCAAAGGCATGGAGCTGGTTCTTCTCCACCCTCTCCTGCGCAACAGTCTTCAGGCTGTGTACTTCGCCATTACACCGCTGATTTTCAGCTTTAAATTCCGTGGGCTCAACATCGTCAGAAAAAGTTAGGCACAGGGGCCGCATGGTTGTAGGTTTTGAAGGACCTGTAGCACCACTGCATTTTATTTTGCACGTCGAACAAACCACCAGAAGAGGATACGTATTTTTGCTGGATATTCTTGCTATTAACAGACAGTTTTCTTCAGCATACGACAACTTCTCATGGTAAACAGTTATTGTAGGTTGTATTTCTCTTCACTGTAAATCTGTAGGACAAAATTCGTTTGGGGATAGCATGTGTAAAGTGAAAAATACATTCACTGGCAGAAGGTGTTGACACCCTCTTTGTTGAAACCCTCATACCCTCTTGCACAATGTTTTTCATAATGGCCTAAGTGTCTCAGCTTATACTATCGCACAATCCGCAGAGATTTTTTATGGTAAGGAAAATGACCTAAGTAAAGACATAAGCTGCTGAGAATATTAATGTAGGAAGAGTAGCAAAGTTCAGATTTCTCAGTTTGAAGGTTTACGGATCCAATTATGTGGCCATAATGAACTTTAATGAAAGCCAGTATCTCTGGGTATATTTATTTGGGTCTGTAGGATAAAAAAATCCATTGTGAGTGTCGGTAACATACCGTTTTGTGATGTTCGTGAAAGGTTGTAAAGTTCGTCAGGTCGCAAATAAAATTCAGCTGTTGAATTACGGAATTTGCGGGTCCTAATTTTGTTATAAGAGTATTGAGTTCCCATGTGTATGTGTCAGTAATATAGCATGTATATTAGTGGTCCCGTTAACATCACGAGAATCGCCGTGAATGAAAATGCCTCTCATAATCTCAGATGAATCTCTATGCTACAACTGCTGGAACTGGGCGGTGCAAGGCGTGTGGTCCGTTATTCTGGTGTGAGGTAGGACTGCATATCCTCACGAAATTAAATTATTACCGACAGCTAGAATAGGATATACGAAAGAAAATACACTTCACTGAACTCTGGTTTTCAGTGTCATACACAAAGAAGTGAAAAAAGGAAACTTAAACGACTCCTGTCAGAACCTCAGTGAGCCTGCGAATGCAGCTGTCGATCATTTCCAGTACTTTTTTATGGTCGTGTGGTCTTTGTGAACAGGGCAGTGGTTCTCTGTAAATGTTCTTTAATAAAATTTCTCTTATTTGTCTTTCCACACACTATCCAATTTTCTGCCTTAATCAGAGTAACGCATTGACAACTACATCTTATAGACCACTCCAACTGTTCACAGCCTTATTGCAGAATGCATATTTTCTTTAATTTTCAGATTTGTTTGTATAACTGATCCTTGTTGTTTTCTGTGTGCCCCATATTCCTTCATTCAAGCCTAGGGCCAACATCATCTTGGTGGGAACTCACCACCACCATCACAGTGTTTTTTTTTTTTTATGTGTCCGACTCTGGGCATAGGCTACTACTATCTCTTAGAAAACAGTTGCACCAGCAAATCAGAGACCCAACTGCACCCAGCAGATCACTCCATTGCCATAGTGGTGATCCTTAGCACTGGCACTACCATTGATATTACGAATGGTTCCACCGAGAATACAGCATTCCACCCGAGTTTTGCACCCCCCATGGTAATAATCTCTCACCCAGTGGTCAACACCTTCACTGCCAACTAGTTGCAACCTTTGCTTGTGTGTTTCTATTGGCTAGTACAGCAACTTAGGATACCAAATCAGTCGTCAGCTCTATGTTAGAAGACGATCAGTAACCTAATGGAATTTTGCAGTATTATATATAATTGGTGGCATGGTCTTTAACCCGTCACTTTCAGTTCCAGGAGTGAGTGTAAGGTAGTCAGAGGTCCAGCTGTGGGTATTGTTGAGACCGAGAATTTCGTCACTGTTAGAGATATGATTATTAGTAGCACTGAAGATAAGATAGGAATCAGGCAATATCTGTCTATTAGTGAATTGTATATATTTCGCTTTCCTAGCATTAAATGAACATTATTTTGTCCTTATTCAATGATCTTAGATAAGTCCTGATTTATGGAGACTGCTGTACTGACTTGAGAGTTAGAGATATTAAATTTTTGTGAATGGGTGTTTACGTGTGAATGAACTTTGAAACGTTGAGCCACCTGCAAAGGAATGAATGGGGTTATTGGTGATAGATAAGCGATTATTAATATGATTTAGGAATGGGGTTGGAGCCAGAACTGATCCTTGTGGCACACCGGCATTAACTGAGTGGAAACTGAAAAACACACCATTTACTTTTATGTCTGTAGTTGAGATATGAGGAAATAAGTGGAACTAAAGAACTGTGCCACACTCAGTCAAAAGCTTTAAAATATCAAGGGTTACTGCATGAGTTTCTCCAATATTGGTTAATTGACCAATGGATGGAATGTCTCAAGAGAATGGGTATATCAATAGTGGACCTTTCTTGGTGAAAACCATACTGTCTGTCAGTAATTAAGTTGTTGGTTTCAAGATGTGTAACAATGCATTTATTTAAAACAGTCTTAAATGCTTTACCAAGAGAAGATGTGATAGCTAGTGGTCTGTAATCAGAGGGGTCATACTATTTTTTTTTTTTTAATGCAAGGAAGAGAATCAAAGGCCATGCACCGTATACTGTTCCTTCCAAGAAAAAACAAAAACAATATGAAAGAGAGCCAAATTCAAGATCCGTTCATTTCGAGATGCCTGGACACACTGCGTTTGAAAGACTGGAGATCATAGGAAGGTTAACTCTTGCATTAGAGAGTAAAAGGGATGAGAGTTTGTTGCTAGAGGGGTGTTGTGTGGCAGTCGTAGAGGTGGAGGGATGCAAGCAGAGAGTTCAGAGGAACAGTGACCGTTGAAGTAGCGACAGAAAAGAGATAAAGATGCAACAGTGCGGCGAAGAGACAGAGGTTGAAGGGAATCTGTAAGAGGAGGAGAATTAATGAGACGAAAAGCCTTTGACTCCACCCTATTGACAAGAGTTGCATGTGAGGAGCCTCCCACACATGAGAGTTGAACCCCACACAGGGGCGAATAAAACCCCTATACAAAGTCAACAACTGTGCTGGGGTAAAGAAAGTACAGAGTCGGCTTAGCACACCCAATCTCTTGGAAGCAGATTTCACAAGAGATGAACCTCTTTTCTTTGGAACTAAGTCATTATTGGTTTCTTTCCAAGAACTTGGGGGATGGAAAAGTACCAATGAATAGTGTGAATAATTTAACTAGAACAGGAGCAAGTTCTAGGGAACATTTTTTTCAAATGACTGTTGAAATGCCACCTGGACCTGGTAGCCTTGTTGGTTGCTATATTGTCTGGGATGGATTATTTTTACGTATCTAGTCTGCATTAAGTGTAGCGATTTCGGGAGAGTCAAGTTCTAGTACAGGGACATTCTGACTGACTTCCTTTAAGGTAGGATTTTTGGCAAACGTGCTGGGAAGGATGTTAGGTTTTTTCACGCTGGTACTTTATAGTGTTTCCATCTGAAGATTTTAGTGGAGGAATGGGTGATGACTTGCTGAAGTTACTGAAAAAACTAAGAGCTGACCAAAAAATTCTATTGTTATTAGGATTATTTACTAGTCTGGATGCTTTGTTGCGATGAAGTTGCCACATCTTATCTTACTTTTGTCATAACTTTCTATAAATACCTCTCCTTGTTACATCAGCCACCTCACCGTTGGTCATAGGCCAATATTCACTGTTATCTCTGTGTACCATTCCCCTTATATGTATATATGCCTCCCTCACTGTATACCCCCCACTGTATGCCCCTCCCTCCCAGTGTATCCAGAATTGCAACATACGCAGTGCTTCCCAGGTTTGCCGCAACCAATACCATGTGTAACAGTTAGTCGAGGGCTGATATCAGGGAGGTAACATCTATATTTCTGTGCTCCACAATTAAAGGCCGTAAATAGCTACTCCAGGACTTTCCTTCAACCATCAAGAGAGGGGTGTTACATTTTGGGTAGCAGCGGTGATCGAACCATCGTTTCGACTGCCTCCTACAGTGTTTTAGTACCACCAACAACTACTAGATGCACCGCCTCTAACGGCCTCGCCCTCTCGCCCTCTCTCGTGGCGTAATACTGGCTCAGCCTACAGGTGTCCAATTCCCTTCACCAGTGCCGTTCTCTACATTGACCACAACCCCACACAGGCCATGAAAATCGACGCCGCCGCCCTCACCACCTGTCTTCCATGTTCCGACACCTGTTGAGGCACCTGTTCTGACACCTGTTCATCTGCCGGTGGCCCTCTCCAGCATCAGCTGTTCACTCTCTGCACCTGCCACGTCAATGCCCTCTGCCACATCTGCCACCCACCAGCTTTGCATCTGCCTGTGGCGACATTTGTCCACCCGTCAGTGCTTCCCATCTGCTTTGGATTACACCGTCGCGCCACTCCTATTCACATATCGGCTCAAGCCCAGCGAGAAACTCCGCCTCTTCCAAGACTCATCCTACATACCTACTACAAGCCTGCCTCTGGCTCCGCCCACCACGTGCCCTCCCCGTTCTCCCACCAGCTGATCAATGCCCTCACCTCTCCCCTCCACTGCGTTTTCAGCTGTGTATCTATACTAGTGTACCTTCATCCACCCATCTGACTTTTTATAGAGATTATCCTCCAATTTTCACTATAGATTGTGTTGTTGTCATAATTCATCTCCACCCCTCACTCCATACTCACCTTCACCGCCAGTCTTTATTACTTAGCATTCCGTCATCTCCATACATTTCGATTTCCATTCTCATGGTACATTTTCTCATCTTCATACTGTAAATATATATATATCACTCCTCATCTATCATCTTATATTACGTCGCCAGACTACATGTCATACTTTGCATATACGGAACTTACTCCATCCACTCTCAATCAAGAAACAACTAATGATCACAATCCACCAGCCGAGGAAGATTCAGTGACTCATTTATGTAGCGGACGCGCGTACCCCCGCCCTGTCTCACCACCCATCACTTTATTACTCGCCTCCCCACACACTTCCCTTCCAGATACCTTATCCTCTACCCCTGTTACTACACTGTCTGATTCTCTCCTTACTCCTACCACTCATGTTAACTCTCCTGCCCCACTTCACCTCTCGTCTCCCTTACACTTAACTACTACTACCTTCTCTCTCTCTCATACTCCCATCACCTCCACACTTCCAACCATGACCCAAACGACCCCTACTCCCCAGTCTATCTATTGCGACGATGCCAATCATCCCAAATTTACCGGCGAGGACTCCACTTGGTCTGTTTATGATTTTCTCAGAGAGGTCGCAACTGACATCCACAATCGGCGGATTACAGATGAAAACCTCAAAGTCTCTTATCTCATGGGTCGCTTACACCAAGACAAATCGGATATCAGATCCGCGATCCGTGCTGGACATTTTGATGGCATAACAACCTTTGCTGATTTCTGTAAGGAACTCATAACACTTTGTTGCCAGCATTCAAATGCCACATCTCTCATTGGGTTCACTAATCTCCTCACCCAGATGGATGAGGATTTGCGCGCCCCCTCCAACATGCCAAACTACATGAAGCAGCTGCTGCCATGAAAGCCACTAGTAGCAAGATTCGCCAGTTACTTATAGGCACTAAATTGGTACAGACTGTAGATGGAGCTCCTATGGTTTCACTCAACAACCTTGCAGATTTATTTGGTTACCTGAGATTCCTCCATTGGCTTATTCCTAATCAGAGAGAAACAGCCATGGCGATCGGTTTCAATACAGGAGATAAAATTGTTCAGATTACTAAAACCATCCATGAAAGAACAGGTTCAAACCACACGCGTCAGGCCACAGACCGACCCTTACTCTCTCAGGTCTGTCACACTACCACTTCCCCTGACCAATGCCGTTCTCGTTCAGTCACACGAGGCAGACCTGCCACCAATCGTACTGCAACCGCCGGTCGTGATCAATATAGCGTCCGACAGAACAGACAGTCCTCGATCCTTTGCTGGCACTGTGGTACGCCTGGACATCGAGCAAACAGTTGCGACCGTAAACACACACGGCCTTACTCCCAAACTAGACAGAGTATGCCTTCCCGTTCGCGTCCCCCTACATGCAAATATCACAAGACTAGTACGACACACATTACAGACGAGTGTCGTTACCTAAATCGCCACCAGTCGGGGGAAGCGCCGCGCCCCTATCGGACCAATATGACGTAGCAACAGAACACTAACTCCCCCTCCGCCATGTAGGACCTATCACTTCCTCAGGTCTAGTCATTCTAGGACGGAGTAATGACATACCAACGTCGTTCTTCATGGACACCGGATCTATGGTAAACTTGATTTCTGATACCTCCTTAGACATCATTCAATGCCACCGCAATCGCATCAGTTTCCTTGAACCCCCAGACATTTGCCTGTGCAGTGTAGAAGGCTCAGAGTTTAAGGTCAAGGGAAGAGTCACCTTAGAAGTACAACTAGACAGTGCCTTGCTCCCTTTCCCAATAGAATTTCATGTAACTAACGACTTGAAATATTCAGCAGATGCCCTTATTGGCTTACCCACCATGGCACAACACACCATTGCATATTACCTGCCTGTAGTAGTATAGACATTTATAGGTTCCCAGTCTACAGTATGCAATGTCCCCATCTTGTACTGCCAGTAACTTCAGTCGTTCAGTTCCCCCTGGCTCTCGTACTCCCTAAGAGTACAGAACAAGCCGAGCCGTCATCATCGCAATCATCATCCGAGATTGCAGAGTTCATTCCCTCGCTGACCGAGAGCAAGGAAACACTTGATGATACATTCTCTCAGCATTCAGAAAAGGCTCCTCCAGCCTCCTCTAATGACAGCACTACAGCCGACTCAGACATGTCTCAGTTACCTACCTCACAAAGTTTAACTGATGTTCTCCAACACGCAGAGACGAGGCGTGCAGTAACGAATACGTGCACAATTTTGTTACCACATGAGTTCACCAAAGTCTCTGTTCGTGTTGTTGGTGCGAAAGAAGGAGTGGATGTACTAACACTACCTGAGACGTGTTGTGTGAATGGCTTAACTTATGAGTCAGGCTGGTGCACGATCTTAGAGGACAGTCTATGTTATCTATACTTGCTCAATGTCACGAATGCTCCACTAAAACTTAAAAGTGGTGTAAAGATCGGAGATTTCCTAGTATACCCAGCGGCCGTAATGGTGTGCCAGGAATCCTCTATCCCTACTGATGATACTAATGATGATAGTCAAACAACAGGTTTAGAGAATGTTCCATTAACTCTACGGGATCTGCTCAGGCTCGTTCACATGACCTGCTCTCAAACCTAATTTGTAAAGATTTTCCACAACATAAATCTCAACTGCTCGACCTTTTGCACGCTTGCAGAAATGTGGTAGCCTTACCTGGAGAACAAATGGGCAAGACAGACTTAGTCAAACATCACGTAGACCTAGTGCCAGGAACTCAGCCGATTTACATACCAGCATATCGGTTACCTCACAGCTTGAGACAACAGACAGATCAGATGGTACAGCAAAAGTTAGTTCATGACATTATCGAACCCTCCGTCAGTCCATGGAATAGTCCTCTTTTCTAAGTCCCAAAGAAGGACGGCAACTTTAGACCAGTAGTGGATTACCGTAAAGTAAACTCCGTGACCGTTCCAGACCGTTTCCCGTTACTAGTCCTCACAGATTTGCTAGAATCACTAGGTGAAAATAACGTAGTCTTCTCATCCCTAGACCTCCTCAGTGGTTACTGGCAGGTCGAAATGGAAGAATCCTCTCGCCCAATTACAGCCTTCAGCACCCCTTCTGGACATTTTCAGTTTAAGAGATTTCCTTTTGGTTTGAGAAATGCTCCTTCAGTATTCATGCGACTTATCCATTCGGTTTTTAGTGGCATGATGGGCCACTCCCTTTTTGCTTACCTAGATGACATCATTGTTGTAAGTCAGTCAGTCCCTGACCATTTTGCCAAACTACAGCAAGTACTGGAATGCCTACAACTAGCAGACCTGAAAATCATCCTCAGTAAATGTGACATACTGAGAAAGAAAATCAACTTTCTAGGCCATGTCGTCGACGCACAAGGCATTCATACTAATGACGACAAAACTAAGGCGATCATCAATTTCCCAGAACCTAACACTACCGATGCTGTCAGAAGTTTCCTAGGCCTAAGTGGTTACTATCACAGATTCATTAAAGACTATGCAAAGATCGCCGCTCCTCTAACCCACTTAGTAAGGAAGAATGTATCATTTGTGTGGACTAATGATCAATCCCAGGCTTTCCAAGTGCTAAAGACAGCTCTTGTCAATGCCCCAATTTTAGCATTCCCTGATTATACCGAACCCTTTCTTCTATGCACAGACGCCTCAGGCGTGTAATAGTGTATGTTAGTCGCGCACTTACCACCGCTGAACGTAATTACAGTGTCACTGATCTAGAAGCCTTGGCAGTTGTCTGGTCCTTGAAACATTTCAGAGACATAGTGTATGGTTATCCAGTGCATATCCAGACAGACCACCTTCCTCTATGTGATTTGTTTAAGGGACGCAACCTCACTGGTAGATTAGCTAGATGGTCCATCACCATCCAGGACTTCAATCCCACT
>JAGKTI010035897.1:0-11168 GCA_018397915.1 Birgus latro | reverse complement strand
TTTTAACACATTTACAGCATGATGAAAACAGGTTAGACATGAAAATCATTATGGAAATCATCTTGCACACAGTTTATGCATGAGGTTAATGATATGGAAAGAACAAAACAAGGAATTTTGATGAAGTTAGGGTACTTACGAAAAAGAAGCCGCCATCTATAACTCGCTCTATCATCTCAGACTTTGACACGAAGAAATTGCACCACACAACCTTCGCAATTTACAATCGCCAGCACTTCTCACCAACACTTTCCACGTTTTTTTTTGCATAACTGGGATCACATCAATTCACTGCACTGTACATAACAGTAAATTCCCGTGTGGTCTAGTGACGAGTCCTGGAGCCTTGTGAACTCAGAAGCAGATTTTCAGCTCCGTTCCACGTACCAACACACCTGCGGCACGTTGTTGTCGATACCAAATCAGCGTGGATCAGTCGATGTCTGCATACTTAGGACTAAACATCACCTTCCTCTCCACGTTTTGTTTGGTCTTCGAAGCGAAATCAGCCATGTACTGCTGTAGTTTGTCTCGGGACTTTTTGATATCAAACAAGGTGGAGCGAGGGAGATTGAATTCACGACGAATCCGTGATGTCAGCCACCCGGCGTCCATCTTTTCCAATACCCTTCCCTCTTCTTCTCCAGAGTCAGAACCACTTTCTTCCTCTTCTCAGGTGGCAGGGCCATCATCACACACATGATGAAGAAGGTGAAGAGCAGTATCAAGTACTGTAGGAGGTAGGGTATCACCACAAAAGCAATCACTTTGGCCGCCACTGTCGGAGCTGTTCACGAGGCAGGAGCTGAGTGGGAAATGGGGACCGACAGAGAGGTGCCACAGGCATAAACACAGCCGATCGGCGCGCGCGGGAAATTCAAACTGACGCGGTCCAAAAAAATCAAAAAATTTCCGATTTTTTTTCGAATTTTTGGCATTTTGGGGGTTGGGCAGCCCATGATATCTGAATAGTGAAGGTGTTCGAATACTGGATGTCCGAATAATAGAGGGATTACTGTATAAATATATATAGCTACCTACTGCCAGACGCCTCAATCCCGGATGGGGTGGCCACAAACAAATCGCCTCCACATTGCTCTGTCCCCTGCCATTTCACTTCCCTGCTCCCAGTTCACACCCTCCTTTCTCATATACCTCTCCACTCCATCCCTCCATCTCATCCTTGGCCTCCCCCTCCCTCTCCCCCCCCTCCACCTCACTCACATACACTCTCCTCATCAGTCTTTCACTCTCCATCCTCTCCACACGCCCAAACCACCTTAACATGTTTCTCCTAACGCTTCCTATCACATCCACATCCACATCACAACGCTCCTTCATTTCCTCCTTTTTTAGTCTATCTCTCCATGTGACTCCACATGCTCCTCTCAAATAACTCATTCCCACTGCTCTCACTCTTGACTTCTGTCCGTCCAACAGGGTCCAAGCTTCACTTCCATGTGTTAGAGATGGTATCACAATACTGTCATGCAGCAACTTCTTCACTTCCATGCTCACTTCCGTGTTTCTTATCACTGCCTTCAAGGAACCAGCAACCTTCCATCCCTGCTGCACCCTTTCAAGCACTTCACCCTCCAGACTTCCATCCTTACTCATCACACTACCCAAGTACTTAAATGCACTCACATTCTCTATATCCTCCTCATCCAATCTCACTGTACATTCACTGACTTCATCTCTCTCGAAGACCATCACTTTACTCTTACCTACATTCACCTTTAGATTCCGTTTCTTACACACACTCCCAAACTCATCTACCAAGCCTTGCAGCTCTCCTTCGTCTTCACTCAACAACACAGTATCATCTGCAAACAACAGTACGGAAAGTTTCCAAACACTGCCCTCTCTGACTTGGGGTGCTTCAACATCCACTGCCCGACCTTCTATCTCTTTTATAACCCCATCCATATACAGACTGAACAACCATGGAGACATGACACATCGTTGTTTCAATCCAATCTTCAAATGGAAAAATCCACTCAGTTTGCCATCCACACACACTGTGGCCTTATCACCCTCATACATACTCTTCACAACCTTCAACAACTTCCCATCTACTCCATATATATATCACACACACACACACACACACACACACACACACACACACAGCAAACTCTCAATTATCCGGCATAATTCAGCCAAGCCCTACAACTGCAAAACGCTGGATATTGCATTGTACCCTCCATCAGCTCAATATTCAGCATCACGCTGGATGCCGCATTATTATCCATCTTAACCCTCTATCTTGAAAACTTTTCCATGAGTAAAATATGAAAATTAAGCATTAAATACATTAAAATAATGATAAAATATTGTAATACAGTGACACAGCGCTTGTTGGCTACTGTTTATGAGTCGACTGATACACCTCCATGCTGGATATTGCACAAAACCACCAGTTACGTCCCGTTTCGGTGCTTGATATTGCTTTAACAAAGCAGTCAGCAGCGCAGGATATTGCAAAGACAGATAATTGAGAGTTTACCGAATAATAGATACCAGTATATTTGTATATCAGTATAATATATATGAAAGTCCATTGTACAGTAAGAAAGCTGCAAAATCCATGAATGTACTGTACACTCCTGTAGGTGTTTCAAAGAATATTGTAATAAAAGCCTGTTGTTTTCTCCAAGTGTCCATAAGAATATTGCTGAGACTGCTACATGCCATATACACGTTTACTAATGTCTGCATTTACTCAGAAATAATTCTTTTCTACTACTACTTTAGATGGGTTGCCTAGCTTTGCATTGTTGCCCTAAAAATAACTCCATAAACTGGTTACTGCACAAACACATACCAGGTAAGCATGGAGGGCCTACTGAATGTGTGTTTGGCATGTAACTAACCTTTATTCTTGTTTAAAATTCCTTGGTCTAACATTATAGGTATAAATTGATGGTGGTCAAGTACCAAACCCCCTTTTTCCCCTTAGATTATATGATGTATTAAAGAGTACATCATATATTCTAAGGGGAAAAAGGGGGGTTTGGTACTTGACCACTCTATAACTAATTCTAACACTGGGACCCCCTGTATAGTACAACAACATTTTATCTTGCTTCACACAGTTTTTAAGGTTGCTTTTCTGTGTCTAAGCAGTTATACAGCGCAGGTATAAAGCTTTAAATGGGATTAGACCCTCTTGGGGGATTGGGGAGGGAAGTACGTCAACTACCAGCATGCCCTTGGCAGCTTTGTATGAGGTACAAGAGTTTACTGTACAATTATTTTGATCCCGTATAAAGCCTAGCTAGTCAATGGGCAATTGCTGTTTTCACCTATATGATTTCCCACGTGCAAGCCAATTGTTGTTTGTTCTAAGATGGCCTATGATTTCATCACTATCAGGTGTATTAGCACCAGTGCTGGAGCAATAGTATGGTGTTGGAGTTCAAGCAGCAAGTGAAGTGCAGTGAATTGAAATAACTACCAATTTAGGTGGGTTCAAAACTTGTTTTTAAGACATTTTGGTGGTAAGCAGCAACTGATGTGCAATGAAGTGAAATAACTATTAGTTAAAATGAATTAGAAACTTTTTAGACTGTGGGGTGGATAATCCTTGGTAAAAAATGTATTCCCATTGAAACCTTCATTATAACTGATGATATACAATAAATCACTATGCAATGAATTTTTTCAATTTCATTCATTCATCATCTAATCCAGTGTTGCCCCATGAGGAGTGTAAGAGCCCGGGGCTAGGCAAGTTGGTCCTGACATTTAAGATGATAGTGACCAGCCTCACTCATCCGAGTGGCAATACGTAAGCAATAAACCCCAACCACCCCATGGATGTAAGCCTGCACCGACTCAATCTGACTGGAGTGCCTTAATTGCCCACTAAACCAGCAGGCACCATAATTTGGTTATATGGTTATCACCCAGTTTAGTAAATGGTGATCCGCTGTACAGGGAACCATTTGGCTTGTCACTCAGTGTAGAGTCACCCACAGACAGAAGGAAGAGGAAAGAATGAAGGAAAGAAAGACAGAAAAGGAAGGATGGAAAGAAGGAAGAGAGGAAAGGGCAGGCACCCAAGAGCAGCACTACATCGAGTGAGTGGATGGTAAGCACTCCCATCAACCACTATCCTCATCGTAAAATGAAGGAAAGCTGCAATTAACAGTATGCCCAGTGAAATGGGCCAAACACTCATTAGCTACGCCAATGTCCCTCTCTCACACCCACTCACCAATGACTGAAGACGTTTGTCCCTACGCTCATCAAGCAAAACTAGGCCCTGAGAGAGTAGAGTCAGGGCTACATCGGCCTTGGTGTCAGAACGCTGAATTGACACATATTCCACTCCAGCATTTCGATATTCCCGGTTGACCAGAACTTCCTTGTCCATCACTTCCTCCATCAATGCTGACAGTGCCTCTTCTACAAAGTCCTCCTGGTTGGGTATAGAGTGATGATTTAGGTTTGGGGTTTAGTGAAGTACACTTAGTAACTTTTCTATAATCTTAACTCAAGGAGTGTTAATGCTTAAGTGAAGGTTTTCTGGGCACTACTTAAACTGACTTGCACTCCTTGGGTTTAAAACAACCAACAGCCAATCCTATATTCATTCCTTTCAAGGTGTATAGGCCTGATGCTTGGCAACCATAGTCCAGTATATTTAATAGTAACTGACCAATCTACACCCTTACTGGCATTACATACTGAAAAATCTCCATTCACCTCTATGGGATCAAATCCATACATGTGGCAAGGAATTAAGTTACTGGCACATTCTAATCAGTTCACCACCAGGGGTCCCTCAATCATACAAAATGTACAGTATACAGTTCACATACAGCAGAATCTGAACAGGATTATACCCTATTAACAAAATACTTTAAAACTCTGTACTGTAATTACTCTCTGGTGTTTTAATAACAATTAGCATGTCTCTTGATAATAATGAAAACATACAATTCTTGTATCACAGCATGATGACCAACAATATAAGGCTATAACTGAGGTACTTCTTAATGTTACAACACTACCAGTAGTAAATATACCGTTATCTGACACAAGAGGAAAAGAAACTGGCCAAGACTGAATAAACCTGAGGAGATTTTAATATCTTAAGTCACAAATACCACAAACAATTACACAAGCAGAGAATCAAACTGATTTGTAATGACATAAAAATAATTTCAGACAATAAGCTTCCATTATAAACACTACTGAAACCTGGCTAAAATGCACAAAACAGTAATTTCTTTTAACTCAAACATACACACAAACACATCCACATCCACAGAAAATTAATCGAGATCAAACTCACATCTTTGCTGAACTTCACTAGTGCCAGGTGCACTTCATGTGCATAACCTGACTGCGCAGTGAAGCCTCCAGGAAGTGAAGCCAATTTCAATGACTGGGTCAATTCTCGGTTGCCATAGTCGATGTAACGGATGGAAACATTGCTGCCAGACACCTTCTCTACCTTGGCACGATACCACAGCCCATCCACAAACTGGGCAGCACATAGATCCCCTGAAGCATTAAGCACTATGCTGATTCATAGTCTTACGAATAAGTTTCCTGATCTAAGATTTTTTTTTTTTCTCTTGGAAACAAAAAGGTAGATGTAGAATCTTTGATGCCTTCTGTTTTTCCTAATAAAATAATGCTCAGTTATGAGAGAATACATATCTTCATTATTTTGTTAATACAATTTTGTGAAATAATTACAAATGATACGTAATATAGCTGACCTATAATTAGGCATCATAGTGTTCACTAACACACTAACGAACACAAGACAAGCTGAATTTGTTATTTTTGTACTGGTATCTACATGCACGCTTATATAAAACAAAAAAATTCCTACAATGTCATTCAGTGTTGCTAGACTGTGTAATTTCCTGGATGTGAACTTAAAAATAACTAAACTACTATGGCATATACCATGAGTAAATAGAGATTTGTGACTATAAGTTTAATAACAGGTCATATAATCATTAACTCTTGGGCAAGTATCTCAGTTGCAGGTACATCAGACCAAAAAACACCCTCTCAGTGTTTACGTCTTATCACATCACTAAATTCTACTCTTTCCAATTTTTTTTAAATGCCAAGAAGGAACCAAAGACCAGGAGCCTGCAAATTGCTCCTTCCACGAAAGACAGCCATATTCAAGATCCGTTCATTTCAAGATGCCTGGACACACTACGTTTGACAGACTGGAGATCATAGGCAGTAGGAAATACAGACAGAAGAAGATGGTTCCAGTGTTGACCTGCTGCATACAAGAAGGACTGGGAGTAATGGTTAACTCTTACATTTGAGACTTGGACAGAAATGGGATGAGAGTTTCTTGCTAGATGGGTGCTATGCACCCGCCATAGTGGTGGAGGGATGCAAGTAGACCCTTTAGAGGAGCAGTGACAACTGAAGTAGCGGTAGAAAAAAGATAAGATGCAACAGTGCGGCGAAGAGACAGAGGTCGAAGGAAGCCAGTAAGTGGAGGGGAGTTAATAAGACAAAAAGCCTTTGACTCAATCTTGTTGAGAAGAGCTGTATGTGGGGAACCTCCCCACGCGTGACAGTTGTACTCTACAAGGGTGGATAAAACCCGTGTATAAAGTCAACAATTGTGCTGAGGTAAAAAGGACAAGGAGTCAGCCAAGCACACCTAATCTCTTGGATGCAGATTTTACAAGACAGGTAATATGATCTGAGATAAATCCCTACTACAGGAAAGTCAGTTGATTCTGACACTTGGTTAAACTACTTTCTAGAAAATCTACAACTAAGAGGTCTGTCCAAAAAGAAACCAAACTACTGTATTTAAATAGCGCATCAACTAGCCAGCATAGTGACACTGCGTCATGAGTGCTGTGTAGTGGTGACCTTGGGATTGAGTCCAACACTGGCCACACCACAACATGTCACTGTCACTGAGGTACACACACTTGAGTGAACATGTGTTTAGTGCACCTGTGAATTTTCTTCCATTTTTGAAATTGGCAATCTTTCATTCTGGGTGAATTTCAGCTTGTGGGAGGGGGGGTCCACAGGGGCCAAATCCAGAGAGCAAGGCAGCTGGGGGATGATTGTCATCTTGAGCATTGCCAAAAAGTCATGGATATTGAGCAATACATGAGTAGGTGCACTGTCATGATGCTGCATCCAGGTTCTGTTTGTCCATGTCTCAGGTCTGTTCCTTCACACTGCCTCCCTCAAACACTTCAGAACATCCAAGTAAAACTTGTCTTGACTGACTAACCACGTGAAACAAACTGATGATGAATGACATCCTTCTAATAAAAAATGACAATCAACGTCACCTTGAAATTTAAGTGACTGATGTGCTATTTTTGGTTGTGGTGACAATGTTCCATGTCACTGTGATGAACACTTTTTTGCTCTGACATCACAACCATACATCAATGTTGCATTACCTGTCATGACAATTTTTAGAGAGTTTCTATCTGCATTCGGACAATCAAACAGCTCCTGACTGACTGTGACATGGTTCTCTTCTCGCTCATCTGTCAATATGCACAGCACAAATTTTGTGGCGACACAATGCATCTTATATTTTTTGGTTATAATCATGTGGCATGAACTTCTGTAGATCCCAACTTCTTCAGAAACTTCATGGACAGTCAGGGGATGATTTTCAAGCAAGCTCTTTCTCAATGTGATTGTCATATGTTGACAAGGACGGCTGTCCAGATTTGGAACTGTCTTTGGTGGATGCTCTTCCTGATTTGAACTGCTGGAACCATTTGTGACACTGTTCAGTTCAAACAATCCTCCCTATAAGCCTGTTCCAATACTTGAAAAGTCACTGAAAAAGTTATTCCCAATTTGATAATTTCACACAAACAAACTGCTCTTCAAGATCCTTCGTTGTTCAACTTGCAACAAATTGCCAGAGCACTATACACATGTTCACTCAAGTGTGTGTAACTCAACTAAGTGACGTGGCGTGATGTGGTCAGTTAGATTAAAGCTCAAAGTTGCCACTATGTGGCACTCCCGCCATGAGCACGCTATGCCGGGTAGTTGTTGCACCTCTCAAAAAGTTCTGTTTCTTTGCGGACAGGCCTCTCAAGGACCGAGTTAGGTTTGCCTGTTTGGTAGCAGACAACATGTAAAGTCCCCCACTGAAGTCTATTATGTCTAATCAAACTGTATTGTCTAGTACTGAAGTGTACAGTATTGTGTCTAGACCTTAAGTGCCATATTACAATGGAAGAATACTGTGTTTAAGTGAAGAACACTGTCTAGAATTAATATGTGCTGAGTCCAGAATTGAACTGTCATGTCTAGAATAAGTGTGTCACCTGAAACTGAAGTGTATTACTATTACATGTAGAAATGAAATGTGTCATGTCTAAACCTTTTATGTCCGAACTAGGCCTGAAATATACTAAATGGAGATGGGGAAAAAAAAAAGGGGGAGGAGGGGTAATACCCAATCTCATATAACCCTTTTTGAGGTATATATAGGAGCTAGAGATTATGCTCTTGTGACTGTACTCTTTCAGTTTCAGAGGCTTTCTTATGCCTTATAAATGCTATGCTAGAGAATATCAAGGTGTAATCTGCAAATACACTAAGTGCTGTAATTTGCAAATTACACTTTAGTATTCTCTAGCGTAGCATTTATGGCTTTTTAATGCTCCTACTAGAGTCGTGGCACATGAGTCTGAAGGTTTCATTATTGTGCCCCGGAAACCTGTCAACAGTGCGTACGATTTCGTGTATAATATGATATGCATAAGAAACAGTTTTCAGTATTATTTGAATGGCCAAATATGCAGGCAGTAGTGAAGAATATGGTTTATTATAGTTGATTTTGAGTTTCAAAGAATAAATACTGTGGCATAGAGCTGTTTTGTTAATTTATAAGGTCACTGATCATAATTTATAAAGGGCTCGAACACTGTCTTCGCGGACCAAAGTAGAGCACCCAGCTGATCCACTATGTTAATTACAAAATATCTCTGTCATATTCTGACATACCATAATACATAGGTTACCTTGTACCTTTATTTCCTGGATTATTATCCACAATATATGTGACTTTCCATATTGTTGGTTTTTGCTGGTGGCATCATCAGACATTCCACTTGACTCTACCACCACACCACCAGTGTTAAATGAGCAGCCAGCAGAATGCCAGCCTTGCATCTGACATCTTGCTCTCCTGTTGTAGACCAGTGGTACTCCCAGTTTCTTAGTTTGTTTTTGCACTGTCACTGCTAACCTAACAGTAACACCCTCATTGTCCATCGTGGTGTTACACTCATTGTATTCAGCCCCTAAACACACTCAAACATGTCAGATTTTGGTAATGTTGAAGTTTAAATCTAAGGAAAAAATATGCAGGATATAAGACAAATACAGTACTGTTTAAAACAATTATACAAAACCTATTTCCTCCAACAAACAATTATAGGTGTATGAAGAATAGTGCAGCAGGTAGAGAATGAAGAGGCAGGTCCGTCACATCAGGTGCAAACATTCAGCTTTCCCACCTTCTGCCATTCATCTGCTGTCAATTAATCTGCCACCAGCAATAACAGGCCTGAAAGTCTACAGTGTATCTTACCAGCCACTGGCGAGTACTTGAAAAACTTTGCCAGCCAAGAAAAAATTTTACTAGCCAGAGCAAAATTAATAAAATAATTTGTCAACTTGCAAGTTATTTATTGTAACCCAGGATGAAAATAAATAATAGATATGCTTGTATATAAAGATAAATATGGAATTTGTATACCGTATACAAATTCCATATCTATTTATTGCTTAAAATAATGAACGTCATCTTTCATTGTCTGCACAAAACACCAGTTTCGCAGCTTTCACAAAGTTGGCATAAGTGGTTGTGATGGGCACACCATTATTTTCTTTCTTTCTTTTTTTTAATAGCTCAATAATGGGTAAAAATTTGATGAATGGAAGTTCTTCCTTTGCCAGCAGGTATGCAATGGTAATTTTCATCTTCAGATCTTCAAAATTCTTATCTTCTTCCTTCTTTTTCTGACACTGGAATGTCTTGACTATGTTCCCTTGACCTTGGCGATTTAATTCAGCATCACGCAGTTCAATTTGCTTCCAGCTCTTGCCAAGGTAAACTATGTTTTGTGTCTTAAAATTCTGAGATCCAGTTACGAAATCCGTTTTGTCGGCCAATGGAACATTTCATTTTGTTTTTGTTTTCATCATAACTATGGCACGTAAATTTTTTCTTCCATTTTGGAATAAATATTCTCTGTGATGCTTTTTCGGGGAGGAGACAAGATTGACATTGACGGCGAGGGTTTCATACGGTTCATGTTGGTAGCAAGCAACGCTACTCCTTCTCGTCAGCTGCCTATGGCAACATTAACTCCTAAACTGTGGGGTTTTGTGAGGCAGTCCTGGCACTTCCAGACTGTGGTAATTTGCGCTCTGACTTAATTTTTTTAAATATTGGCTCAAACTAGCCTGAGTGATATACATAGCACTCAGGATTCTCCTACAGTTATTCATATATATTTATATCTTGAAAGCCCCGGCTAATTAAAAAGAAAACAGAGGCACCCAACTGATGGCCCAAGGCTCGAGCCATCGCCACCGAGCGTCACGAAAGTGACGGCCCGCGGTTAATCATGTCATCAGCGAGTGAGAGACAGCATCTACAGACTGTTATGATGGCAAGCTATTTTTAATAGAGTTGCCAGATTATTAATAATAATTTTCTATATATATTCTTATCATGATGTTTCATAATAAAAAGTAGTGGTTAAAGAAACAAAATTTATTAAAATTTTATATATAAAACTTCAACTCGCCACTGGCAAGTGAGAAATAATTTTTACCCGCCATGTAATTTATTTAGTGGTAGGTGGTGGCGACCATCATCCACTCACTTGATGTAGTGCTGCCTACTTCTTCCTTAGCCTTTATCATTCTTTTTCTGTGCCTGCCTTCCTTTCTTCCTATTTCTCCTATATTTCCTGTCACTTCTTACTGCTTTTCTTTCCTTTACAGGTGGCATTACATTGAGTGACAAGCCAAATGGTTTCCTGTAAGCCAAGAAACCATTTACAACGCTGGGTGGTAACCATATAACCAAACCATACGTGCTCCCTACGTGTCAACAAGTGGGTTGGTGGAGGGTTAGTGCCCCTCCCCGTAAAAAAAAA
>JAGKTI010035896.1:0-11168 GCA_018397915.1 Birgus latro | reverse complement strand
TTTTAACACATTTACAGCATGATGAAAACAGGTTAGACATGAAAATCATTATGGAAATCATCTTGCACACAGTTTATGCATGAGGTTAATGATATGGAAAGAACAAAACAAGGAATTTTGATGAAGTTAGGGTACTTACGAAAAAGAAGCCGCCATCTATAACTCGCTCTATCATCTCAGACTTTGACACGAAGAAATTGCACCACACAACCTTCGCAATTTACAATCGCCAGCACTTCTCACCAACACTTTCCACGTTTTTTTTTGCATAACTGGGATCACATCAATTCACTGCACTGTACATAACAGTAAATTCCCGTGTGGTCTAGTGACGAGTCCTGGAGCCTTGTGAACTCAGAAGCAGATTTTCAGCTCCGTTCCACGTACCAACACACCTGCGGCACGTTGTTGTCGATACCAAATCAGCGTGGATCAGTCGATGTCTGCATACTTAGGACTAAACATCACCTTCCTCTCCACGTTTTGTTTGGTCTTCGAAGCGAAATCAGCCATGTACTGCTGTAGTTTGTCTCGGGACTTTTTGATATCAAACAAGGTGGAGCGAGGGAGATTGAATTCACGACGAATCCGTGATGTCAGCCACCCGGCGTCCATCTTTTCCAATACCCTTCCCTCTTCTTCTCCAGAGTCAGAACCACTTTCTTCCTCTTCTCAGGTGGCAGGGCCATCATCACACACATGATGAAGAAGGTGAAGAGCAGTATCAAGTACTGTAGGAGGTAGGGTATCACCACAAAAGCAATCACTTTGGCCGCCACTGTCGGAGCTGTTCACGAGGCAGGAGCTGAGTGGGAAATGGGGACCGACAGAGAGGTGCCACAGGCATAAACACAGCCGATCGGCGCGCGCGGGAAATTCAAACTGACGCGGTCCAAAAAAATCAAAAAATTTCCGATTTTTTTTCGAATTTTTGGCATTTTGGGGGTTGGGCAGCCCATGATATCTGAATAGTGAAGGTGTTCGAATACTGGATGTCCGAATAATAGAGGGATTACTGTATAAATATATATAGCTACCTACTGCCAGACGCCTCAATCCCGGATGGGGTGGCCACAAACAAATCGCCTCCACATTGCTCTGTCCCCTGCCATTTCACTTCCCTGCTCCCAGTTCACACCCTCCTTTCTCATATACCTCTCCACTCCATCCCTCCATCTCATCCTTGGCCTCCCCCTCCCTCTCCCCCCCCTCCACCTCACTCACATACACTCTCCTCATCAGTCTTTCACTCTCCATCCTCTCCACACGCCCAAACCACCTTAACATGTTTCTCCTAACGCTTCCTATCACATCCACATCCACATCACAACGCTCCTTCATTTCCTCCTTTTTTAGTCTATCTCTCCATGTGACTCCACATGCTCCTCTCAAATAACTCATTCCCACTGCTCTCACTCTTGACTTCTGTCCGTCCAACAGGGTCCAAGCTTCACTTCCATGTGTTAGAGATGGTATCACAATACTGTCATGCAGCAACTTCTTCACTTCCATGCTCACTTCCGTGTTTCTTATCACTGCCTTCAAGGAACCAGCAACCTTCCATCCCTGCTGCACCCTTTCAAGCACTTCACCCTCCAGACTTCCATCCTTACTCATCACACTACCCAAGTACTTAAATGCACTCACATTCTCTATATCCTCCTCATCCAATCTCACTGTACATTCACTGACTTCATCTCTCTCGAAGACCATCACTTTACTCTTACCTACATTCACCTTTAGATTCCGTTTCTTACACACACTCCCAAACTCATCTACCAAGCCTTGCAGCTCTCCTTCGTCTTCACTCAACAACACAGTATCATCTGCAAACAACAGTACGGAAAGTTTCCAAACACTGCCCTCTCTGACTTGGGGTGCTTCAACATCCACTGCCCGACCTTCTATCTCTTTTATAACCCCATCCATATACAGACTGAACAACCATGGAGACATGACACATCGTTGTTTCAATCCAATCTTCAAATGGAAAAATCCACTCAGTTTGCCATCCACACACACTGTGGCCTTATCACCCTCATACATACTCTTCACAACCTTCAACAACTTCCCATCTACTCCATATATATATCACACACACACACACACACACACACACACACACACACACAGCAAACTCTCAATTATCCGGCATAATTCAGCCAAGCCCTACAACTGCAAAACGCTGGATATTGCATTGTACCCTCCATCAGCTCAATATTCAGCATCACGCTGGATGCCGCATTATTATCCATCTTAACCCTCTATCTTGAAAACTTTTCCATGAGTAAAATATGAAAATTAAGCATTAAATACATTAAAATAATGATAAAATATTGTAATACAGTGACACAGCGCTTGTTGGCTACTGTTTATGAGTCGACTGATACACCTCCATGCTGGATATTGCACAAAACCACCAGTTACGTCCCGTTTCGGTGCTTGATATTGCTTTAACAAAGCAGTCAGCAGCGCAGGATATTGCAAAGACAGATAATTGAGAGTTTACCGAATAATAGATACCAGTATATTTGTATATCAGTATAATATATATGAAAGTCCATTGTACAGTAAGAAAGCTGCAAAATCCATGAATGTACTGTACACTCCTGTAGGTGTTTCAAAGAATATTGTAATAAAAGCCTGTTGTTTTCTCCAAGTGTCCATAAGAATATTGCTGAGACTGCTACATGCCATATACACGTTTACTAATGTCTGCATTTACTCAGAAATAATTCTTTTCTACTACTACTTTAGATGGGTTGCCTAGCTTTGCATTGTTGCCCTAAAAATAACTCCATAAACTGGTTACTGCACAAACACATACCAGGTAAGCATGGAGGGCCTACTGAATGTGTGTTTGGCATGTAACTAACCTTTATTCTTGTTTAAAATTCCTTGGTCTAACATTATAGGTATAAATTGATGGTGGTCAAGTACCAAACCCCCTTTTTCCCCTTAGATTATATGATGTATTAAAGAGTACATCATATATTCTAAGGGGAAAAAGGGGGGTTTGGTACTTGACCACTCTATAACTAATTCTAACACTGGGACCCCCTGTATAGTACAACAACATTTTATCTTGCTTCACACAGTTTTTAAGGTTGCTTTTCTGTGTCTAAGCAGTTATACAGCGCAGGTATAAAGCTTTAAATGGGATTAGACCCTCTTGGGGGATTGGGGAGGGAAGTACGTCAACTACCAGCATGCCCTTGGCAGCTTTGTATGAGGTACAAGAGTTTACTGTACAATTATTTTGATCCCGTATAAAGCCTAGCTAGTCAATGGGCAATTGCTGTTTTCACCTATATGATTTCCCACGTGCAAGCCAATTGTTGTTTGTTCTAAGATGGCCTATGATTTCATCACTATCAGGTGTATTAGCACCAGTGTTGGAGCAATAGTATGGTGTTGGAGTTCAAGCAGCAAGTGAAGTGCAGTGAATTGAAATAACTACCAATTTAGGTGGGTTCAAAACTTGTTTTTAAGACATTTTGGTGGTAAGCAGCAACTGATGTGCAATGAAGTGAAATAACTATTAGTTAAAATGAATTAGAAACTTTTTAGACTGTGGGGTGGATAATCCTTGGTAAAAAATGTATTCCCATTGAAACCTTCATTATAACTGATGATATACAATAAATCACTATGCAATGAATTTTTTCAATTTCATTCATTCATCATCTAATCCAGTGTTGCCCCATGAGGAGTGTAAGAGCCCGGGGCTAGGCAAGTTGGTCCTGACATTTAAGATGATAGTGACCAGCCTCACTCATCCGAGTGGCAATACGTAAGCAATAAACCCCAACCACCCCATGGATGTAAGCCTGCACCGACTCAATCTGACTGGAGTGCCTTAATTGCCCACTAAACCAGCAGGCACCATAATTTGGTTATATGGTTATCACCCAGTTTAGTAAATGGTGATCCGCTGTACAGGGAACCATTTGGCTTGTCACTCAGTGTAGAGTCACCCACAGACAGAAGGAAGAGGAAAGAATGAAGGAAAGAAAGACAGAAAAGGAAGGATGGAAAGAAGGAAGAGAGGAAAGGGCAGGCACCCAAGAGCAGCACTACATCGAGTGAGTGGATGGTAAGCACTCCCATCAACCACTATCCTCATCGTAAAATGAAGGAAAGCTGCAATTAACAGTATGCCCAGTGAAATGGGCCAAACACTCATTAGCTACGCCAATGTCCCTCTCTCACACCCACTCACCAATGACTGAAGACGTTTGTCCCTACGCTCATCAAGCAAAACTAGGCCCTGAGAGAGTAGAGTCAGGGCTACATCGGCCTTGGTGTCAGAACGCTGAATTGACACATATTCCACTCCAGCATTTCGATATTCCCGGTTGACCAGAACTTCCTTGTCCATCACTTCCTCCATCAATGCTGACAGTGCCTCTTCTACAAAGTCCTCCTGGTTGGGTATAGAGTGATGATTTAGGTTTGGGGTTTAGTGAAGTACACTTAGTAACTTTTCTATAATCTTAACTCAAGGAGTGTTAATGCTTAAGTGAAGGTTTTCTGGGCACTACTTAAACTGACTTGCACTCCTTGGGTTTAAAACAACCAACAGCCAATCCTATATTCATTCCTTTCAAGGTGTATAGGCCTGATGCTTGGCAACCATAGTCCAGTATATTTAATAGTAACTGACCAATCTACACCCTTACTGGCATTACATACTGAAAAATCTCCATTCACCTCTATGGGATCAAATCCATACATGTGGCAAGGAATTAAGTTACTGGCACATTCTAATCAGTTCACCACCAGGGGTCCCTCAATCATACAAAATGTACAGTATACAGTTCACATACAGCAGAATCTGAACAGGATTATACCCTATTAACAAAATACTTTAAAACTCTGTACTGTAATTACTCTCTGGTGTTTTAATAACAATTAGCATGTCTCTTGATAATAATGAAAACATACAATTCTTGTATCACAGCATGATGACCAACAATATAAGGCTATAACTGAGGTACTTCTTAATGTTACAACACTACCAGTAGTAAATATACCGTTATCTGACACAAGAGGAAAAGAAACTGGCCAAGACTGAATAAACCTGAGGAGATTTTAATATCTTAAGTCACAAATACCACAAACAATTACACAAGCAGAGAATCAAACTGATTTGTAATGACATAAAAATAATTTCAGACAATAAGCTTCCATTATAAACACTACTGAAACCTGGCTAAAATGCACAAAACAGTAATTTCTTTTAACTCAAACATACACACAAACACATCCACATCCACAGAAAATTAATCGAGATCAAACTCACATCTTTGCTGAACTTCACTAGTGCCAGGTGCACTTCATGTGCATAACCTGACTGCGCAGTGAAGCCTCCAGGAAGTGAAGCCAATTTCAATGACTGGGTCAATTCTCGGTTGCCATAGTCGATGTAACGGATGGAAACATTGCTGCCAGACACCTTCTCTACCTTGGCACGATACCACAGCCCATCCACAAACTGGGCAGCACATAGATCCCCTGAAGCATTAAGCACTATGCTGATTCATAGTCTTACGAATAAGTTTCCTGATCTAAGATTTTTTTTTTTTCTCTTGGAAACAAAAAGGTAGATGTAGAATCTTTGATGCCTTCTGTTTTTCCTAATAAAATAATGCTCAGTTATGAGAGAATACATATCTTCATTATTTTGTTAATACAATTTTGTGAAATAATTACAAATGATACGTAATATAGCTGACCTATAATTAGGCATCATAGTGTTCACTAACACACTAACGAACACAAGACAAGCTGAATTTGTTATTTTTGTACTGGTATCTACATGCACGCTTATATAAAACAAAAAAATTCCTACAATGTCATTCAGTGTTGCTAGACTGTGTAATTTCCTGGATGTGAACTTAAAAATAACTAAACTACTATGGCATATACCATGAGTAAATAGAGATTTGTGACTATAAGTTTAATAACAGGTCATATAATCATTAACTCTTGGGCAAGTATCTCAGTTGCAGGTACATCAGACCAAAAAACACCCTCTCAGTGTTTACGTCTTATCACATCACTAAATTCTACTCTTTCCAATTTTTTTTAAATGCCAAGAAGGAACCAAAGACCAGGAGCCTGCAAATTGCTCCTTCCACGAAAGACAGCCATATTCAAGATCCGTTCATTTCAAGATGCCTGGACACACTACGTTTGACAGACTGGAGATCATAGGCAGTAGGAAATACAGACAGAAGAAGATGGTTCCAGTGTTGACCTGCTGCATACAAGAAGGACTGGGAGTAATGGTTAACTCTTACATTTGAGACTTGGACAGAAATGGGATGAGAGTTTCTTGCTAGATGGGTGCTATGCACCCGCCATAGTGGTGGAGGGATGCAAGTAGACCCTTTAGAGGAGCAGTGACAACTGAAGTAGCGGTAGAAAAAAGATAAGATGCAACAGTGCGGCGAAGAGACAGAGGTCGAAGGAAGCCAGTAAGTGGAGGGGAGTTAATAAGACAAAAAGCCTTTGACTCAATCTTGTTGAGAAGAGCTGTATGTGGGGAACCTCCCCACGCGTGACAGTTGTACTCTACAAGGGTGGATAAAACCCGTGTATAAAGTCAACAATTGTGCTGAGGTAAAAAGGACAAGGAGTCAGCCAAGCACACCTAATCTCTTGGATGCAGATTTTACAAGACAGGTAATATGATCTGAGATAAATCCCTACTACAGGAAAGTCAGTTGATTCTGACACTTGGTTAAACTACTTTCTAGAAAATCTACAACTAAGAGGTCTGTCCAAAAAGAAACCAAACTACTGTATTTAAATAGCGCATCAACTAGCCAGCATAGTGACACTGCGTCATGAGTGCTGTGTAGTGGTGACCTTGGGATTGAGTCCAACACTGGCCACACCACAACATGTCACTGTCACTGAGGTACACACACTTGAGTGAACATGTGTTTAGTGCACCTGTGAATTTTCTTCCATTTTTGAAATTGGCAATCTTTCATTCTGGGTGAATTTCAGCTTGTGGGAGGGGGGGTCCACAGGGGCCAAATCCAGAGAGCAAGGCAGCTGGGGGATGATTGTCATCTTGAGCATTGCCAAAAAGTCATGGATATTGAGCAATACATGAGTAGGTGCACTGTCATGATGCTGCATCCAGGTTCTGTTTGTCCATGTCTCAGGTCTGTTCCTTCACACTGCCTCCCTCAAACACTTCAGAACATCCAAGTAAAACTTGTCTTGACTAACTAACCACGTGAAACAAACTGATGATGAATGACATCCTTCTAATAAAAAATGACAATCAACGTCACCTTGAAATTTAAGTGACTGATGTGCTATTTTTGGTTGTGGTGACAATGTTCCATGTCACTGTGATGAACACTTTTTTGCTCTGACATCACAACCATACATCAATGTTGCATTACCTGTCATGACAATTTTTAGAGAGTTTCTATCTGCATTCGGACAATCAAACAGCTCCTGACTGACTGTGACATGGTTCTCTTCTCGCTCATCTGTCAATATGCACAGCACAAATTTTGTGGCGACACAATGCATCTTATATTTTTTGGTTATAATCATGTGGCATGAACTTCTGTAGATCCCAACTTCTTCAGAAACTTCATGGACAGTCAGGGGATGATTTTCAAGCAAGCTCTTTCTCAATGTGATTGTCATATGTTGACAAGGACGGCTGTCCAGATTTGGAACTGTCTTTGGTGGATGCTCTTCCTGATTTGAACTGCTGGAACCATTTGTGACACTGTTCAGTTCAAACAATCCTCCCTATAAGCCTGTTCCAATACTTGAAAAGTCACTGAAAAAGTTATTCCCAATTTGATAATTTCACACAAACAAACTGCTCTTCAAGATCCTTCGTTGTTCAACTTGCAACAAATTGCCAGAGCACTATACACATGTTCACTCAAGTGTGTGTAACTCAACTAAGTGACGTGGCGTGATGTGGTCAGTTAGATTAAAGCTCAAAGTTGCCACTATGTGGCACTCCCGCCATGAGCACGCTATGCCGGGTAGTTGTTGCACCTCTCAAAAAGTTCTGTTTCTTTGCGGACAGGCCTCTCAAGGACCGAGTTAGGTTTGCCTGTTTGGTAGCAGACAACATGTAAAGTCCCCCACTGAAGTCTATTATGTCTAATCAAACTGTATTGTCTAGTACTGAAGTGTACAGTATTGTGTCTAGACCTTAAGTGCCATATTACAATGGAAGAATACTGTGTTTAAGTGAAGAACACTGTCTAGAATTAATATGTGCTGAGTCCAGAATTGAACTGTCATGTCTAGAATAAGTGTGTCACCTGAAACTGAAGTGTATTACTATTACATGTAGAAATGAAATGTGTCATGTCTAAACCTTTTATGTCCGAACTAGGCCTGAAATATACTAAATGGAGATGGGGAAAAAAAAAAGGGGGAGGAGGGGTAATACCCAATCTCATATAACCCTTTTTGAGGTATATATAGGAGCTAGAGATTATGCTCTTGTGACTGTACTCTTTCAGTTTCAGAGGCTTTCTTATGCCTTATAAATGCTATGCTAGAGAATATCAAGGTGTAATCTGCAAATACACTAAGTGCTGTAATTTGCAAATTACACTTTAGTATTCTCTAGCGTAGCATTTATGGCTTTTTAATGCTCCTACTAGAGTCGTGGCACATGAGTCTGAAGGTTTCATTATTGTGCCCCGGAAACCTGTCAACAGTGCGTACGATTTCGTGTATAATATGATATGCATAAGAAACAGTTTTCAGTATTATTTGAATGGCCAAATATGCAGGCAGTAGTGAAGAATATGGTTTATTATAGTTGATTTTGAGTTTCAAAGAATAAATACTGTGGCATAGAGCTGTTTTGTTAATTTATAAGGTCACTGATCATAATTTATAAAGGGCTCGAACACTGTCTTCGCGGACCAAAGTAGAGCACCCAGCTGATCCACTATGTTAATTACAAAATATCTCTGTCATATTCTGACATACCATAATACATAGGTTACCTTGTACCTTTATTTCCTGGATTATTATCCACAATATATGTGACTTTCCATATTGTTGGTTTTTGCTGGTGGCATCATCAGACATTCCACTTGACTCTACCACCACACCACCAGTGTTAAATGAGCAGCCAGCAGAATGCCAGCCTTGCATCTGACATCTTGCTCTCCTGTTGTAGACCAGTGGTACTCCCAATTTCTTAGTTTGTTTTTGCACTGTCACTGCTAACCTAACAGTAACACCCTCATTGTCCATCGTGGTGTTACACTCATTGTATTCAGCCCCTAAACACACTCAAACATGTCAGATTTTGGTAATGTTGAAGTTTAAATCTAAGGAAAAAATATGCAGGATATAAGACAAATACAGTACTGTTTAAAACAATTATACAAAACCTATTTCCTCCAACAAACAATTATAGGTGTATGAAGAATAGTGCAGCAGGTAGAGAATGAAGAGGCAGGTCCGTCACATCAGGTGCAAACATTCAGCTTTCCCACCTTCTGCCATTCATCTGCTGTCAATTAATCTGCCACCAGCAATAACAGGCCTGAAAGTCTACAGTGTATCTTACCAGCCACTGGCGAGTACTTGAAAAACTTTGCCAGCCAAGAAAAAATTTTACTAGCCAGAGCAAAATTAATAAAATAATTTGTCAACTTGCAAGTTATTTATTGTAACCCAGGATGAAAATAAATAATAGATATGCTTGTATATAAAGATAAATATGGAATTTGTATACCGTATACAAATTCCATATCTATTTATTGCTTAAAATAATGAACGTCATCTTTCATTGTCTGCACAAAACACCAGTTTCGCAGCTTTCACAAAGTTGGCATAAGTGGTTGTGATGGGCACACCATTATTTTCTTTCTTTCT
The DNA here is from genome assembly GCA_018397915.1 of Birgus latro. Classification (NCBI taxonomy): domain Eukaryota; kingdom Metazoa; phylum Arthropoda; class Malacostraca; order Decapoda; family Coenobitidae; genus Birgus; species Birgus latro. The sequence goes on along the minus strand of JAGKTI010035896.1, from coordinate 1,271 downwards.
TTTTTTTAATAGCTCAATAATGGGTAAAAATTTGATGAATGGAAGTTCTTCCTTTGCCAGCAGGTATGCAATGGTAATTTTCATCTTCAGATCTTCAAAATTCTTATCTTCTTCCTTCTTTTTCTGACACTGGAATGTCTTGACTATGTTCCCTTGACCTTGGCGATTTAATTCAGCATCACGCAGTTCAATTTGCTTCCAGCTCTTGCCAAGGTAAACTATGTTTTGTGTCTTAAAATTCTGAGATCCAGTTACGAAATCCGTTTTGTCGGCCAATGGAACATTTCATTTTGTTTTTGTTTTCATCATAACTATGGCACGTAAATTTTTTCTTCCATTTTGGAATAAATATTCTCTGTGATGCTTTTTCGGGGAGGAGACAAGATTGACATTGACGGCGAGGGTTTCATACGGTTCATGATGGTAGCAAGCAACGCTACTCCTTCTCGTCAGCTGCCTATGGCAACATTAACTCCTAAACTGTGGGGTTTTGTGAGGCAGTCCTGGCACTTCCAGACTGTGGTAATTTGCGCTCTGACTTAATTTTTTTAAATATTGGCTCAAACTAGCCTGAGTGATATACATAGCACTCAGGATTCTCCTACAGTTATTCATATATATTTATATCTTGAAAGCCCCGGCTAATTAAAAAGAAAACAGAGGCACCCAACTGATGGCCCAAGGCTCGAGCCATCGCCACCGAGCGTCACGAAAGTGACGGCCCGTGGTTAATCATGTCATCAGCGAGTGAGAGACAGCATCTACAGACTGTTATGATGGCAAGCTATTTTTAATAGAGTTGCCAGATTATTAATAATAATTTTCTATATATATTCTTATCATGATGTTTCATAATAAAAAGTAGTGGTTAAAGAAACAAAATTTATTAAAATTTTATATATAAAACTTCAACTCGCCACTGGCAAGTGAGAAATAATTTTTACCCGCCATGTAATTTATTTAGTGGTAGGTGGTGGCGACCATCATCCACTCACTTGATGTAGTGCTGCCTACTTCTTCCTTAGCCTTTATCATTCTTTTTCTGTGCCTGCCTTCCTTTCTTCCTATTTCTCCTATATTTCCTGTCACTTCTTACTGCTTTTCTTTCCTTTACAGGTGGCATTACATTGAGTGACAAGCCAAATGGTTTCCTGTAAGCCAAGAAACCATTTACAACGCTGGGTGGTAACCATATAACCAAACCATACGTGCTCCCTACGTGTCAACAAGTGGGTTGGTGGAGGGTTAGTGCCCCTCCCCGTAAAAAAAAA
>JAGKTI010035895.1:0-11168 GCA_018397915.1 Birgus latro | reverse complement strand
CAGTTGTCTCAGACAGCTGAGTCTCAGAAAGAAAGAGTAGGTGAGGTTTAGAGGAGAAGAGGTGGTGCTCGACAGAGCGAAAGTTAGAGAAAAGGCCGCGAATGTTACAGAAATGAAGGAGTGAGTCAGACAGTGGTTCCAGGCAGCTCCGAGAGTCGTCACCGGGAGAGGGGCGGATAGTGGTGGCATTTATGCCCCCCCCCCCCGGGGACTCCGAGGCACGGTTATCATCAGCCATTTTTTTGGATTTTTTGAAAAGGAAGTGTAGTGTGTAGTGTGTATGTAGTTTGGTGTTGACAGTTAGAGAAACTTGTATTGGAGAGCATGCTGGTTTACTCTCTGTGTTACTGAGACACTGAAAAAGTTCAGCAAAGTGAGATGGTTAGGAACAAGTCCTGAGGACTGATGAAACGGGAGCTCCAGCTCTCCCTGTCATCAGCTTTCCATCCTCCTTGGGAGTACTGCCCTGCTCGACTGGTGCTACAGTCTCCTCACCTATACATGGATGAGGTGATGAGAGAATTAAAAACACGAGTAATGAAGAGAGAGATGGCGTTGGTAATCAGTGGTGATGGATAGAGTATCTCAAATTTGTTGTTTGCTGATGATCCAGTACTACTCTTAATTGCTGCACAAGAACTCGGTAGACTAGTGCAGAGATTTACTAATATGTGTGAGCATCATGCCTTGAGAGTAAATGTAGAAAAGAGTAAAGTGGTGGCAGTCGAGAGATGTGAATCCCATTGTGATGTTACAGTGAATGGAGAGAGACTGGAATTGGTGAGAGAGTTCAAATACCTGGGTGCAATGATAGAGAAGAGAGAAAAATGTGCAAAAAAAGTGGAAAGTAGATTGACAAGAAAGGAAAGTAGCTGATGCAATGAAGTCCTTGATAAGAAACAGAGGCTTGAGTGTTGCAGCTGCACGAGGCTTACATGAAGGAGTGTTAGTGCCAACTTTAACATATGGATGTGAGACTGTGGTACAGCATGAAAATGAGAAGTCAAGAGTGAGAGCAGTGGAGATGGGACTGCTGAGGAATGTATGTGGAGTACAGAGGGTGGATAGGATACGAAATAATGTGATTCGTGAAAAATGCGGAGTGAGGAAGTGTGTGGACTCCAGAATCGAAGATTGTGTACTCAGATGGTATGGTCATGTGGAGAGAATGGATAATAATAGAGTGGTGAAAATGGTGTATCTGAATGAATTTGAAGGAGGAAGGAGGCGAAGTAGGCCAAGGAGAAGGTGGAGGGATATGGTGGATGAGTGTGTGAGGAAGAGAGGTCTGGAAGTTGGTGAGGTTAGAGGACTGACAAGAGATGGAGCTAGCTGGAAGAATGTTGTGAGAAGAAGTACTTGATCAGGGATTTGGCACCCCTTTTAATGTGACAGTGTCGGGATTGACTCTATCAGATACGGTTGTGTGAAGCTACAGAATGTGGTGAATGCTTTTGGCGTATCAGATAGAGCCAGGATTCCAAGGGCTTGTATGATTGAATGGAAGCATGGCCCATTGGATTGGGCGAACTTAGGCTGGCTGGATGTGCTAGTCTTCACCCTGCCCTAGGGTGGGAAAGGAGGTCTGGATGATGATGATGATGATGAATGTATCCCATCAAGCGACAGTGCATTGCAAATGGCATTGTTCCCCGAGAGATGACTGGGGATGTTGTTGGAAGAAGTACATGATCAGGGATTTGGCTCTCCTTTTAACGTGACAGTGTCGGGATTGACTCTATCAGATACAGTTGTGTGAAGCTACAGAACGTGGTGAATGCTTTAGGCGTATCAGATAGAGCCAGGATTCCAAGGGCTTGAATGACAAGTGAATGGAAGCGTGGCCCATTGGAGTGGGCGAACTTAGGCTGTCTGGACGTGCTGGTCTTCACCCTGCCCTAGGGTGGGAAAAGAGGTCTGGATGATGATGATGATGATGAATGTATCCCATTAAGCGACAGTGCATTGCAAATGGCATTGTTCCCCGAGAGATGACTGGAGGATTCTTGTTACTTTCAAAAAGAGTAGGTATCAGTTCACATAGGATTAACCCATTCAGTGTGTGATGCCTTCACCCCCCATCCCCCCCATCTCTGGACAGTTTTATTCAGCATATGGCAGACCTTTTATTGAACAAGTTAACATCATCATCATCTTATCCTGTGTTGCCCCATGAGGAACGTATGTGCCCAGGGCTAGGCAAGTTGGTCCTGACATTTAAGATGAGAGTGACCAGCCTCACTCATTCCTGAGTGGCATTATATGAGCAGTAAACCCCAGCTACCCCTTGGATGGAAACCTGTACGGGCTCAATTCAATTGGAACGCCTTAATTGCCCACTAAACCACCAGGCGCCATTATTCGATCGTATGGTCACCACCCAGCATTGTAAATGGTTTCCTTGTTTACAGGAAACCTTTTGGCTTGTCACTCATTGTAGAGTCACCCATTGGTAGAATGAAGAGGAAAGAATGAAGGGTATATTTATTTCCTCCATTTTGAAGTCTCTACTGCACAGAAGCACTCCCTCCAGAAGAGTACAGGACACCACCTTGTATATTGACAGAGAACTGTAGTGATGATCCTTGATGCAGCTAGGGTATACAGTTCATTAAGTTTGCATTCCATAGCTAGGTGCCATGTGAAATAGGAGGATGCAATTATTGAACATTTCTGTATGTTGGTAGTGTGTTTTGTAACGATTATCCTCATTGCAGTTGGAATGTGCAGTTCATTGAGAGTGAGTTCCGAGGCCAGTTACCGCAGCCTTACTCGCAGGAGCCCAACGGTACTGCCACCATCCCACAACACATGAATGATGCAAACCTGGAGGAGACTACTAGATATGTGAGTCTTTATAACTGTCATTATGTACTCATTGGGTTATATTCATATTTGCCTAGAATTTACGTAGCACCATTCCTGAGTGTTTTATTTTATTTATTCTCTTTGTCAATAATGCAGTGTCTTATTGTTTATAAAGGCTCAGACATGCTTGCATGAGTCACCTTTGGTCACCTAATGGTGGCTGTCCATGCTGCTTGATCTCTGGCAGTTTCCTTATTGAGTTCCTTATCCCTGAGGTCACACTCTATGACCTCATCCCAGGTAATTTTTCGATCTGCTTTTTGCAACCCCATCCCAGTGTTCACACTTCTCTTCTTCAAGTTGTCATCTTTCCTCCTCTCAACATTCCCAGACCATCTCAATGTACCCCTCCTCATCACTAAGTCTCATCCTACCTCTCAACTCTTCAATTGCTTCCCTAGCTACCCCCAGGCCTTGAATTCTAGGATGCACTACACATGCATCTAATCGTTATTATTTTTGTGTTGTTGATCCAATGAATATTCTCTTCCATTTCTGCCCAGATTTTATTACCATACAGCATTACACTCGTAACATGCGCATACAAGGATCCCTTACCAAACAAAGAGAGTCCTCTCAGTTTTAGGGGAGGCAACAGCTCCCTGAACTTCCTCCAACTACTCCTTACCTTAACCACATTGCTAGCTGTGATCCCACCTCCAGCACATAACATTTCTTCTAAATATCAAAACTCCACACACTCAGGAGGCTGTCCAGCAAGATCAGTCCATTCATGCCTGACAGTCTCAACATACTTTCCCCAACACACCACACAGGACGTCGTCAGCAGTGGAGCTCCATGCAGATCGTGGGAAAATAATGCAAAATCACCAGCGAACTGGAATCGTGCCTATTGTGAATATTCGAATTGAATGCATGAGTGGTGGTCCCATCTCATTTGAGTGCAAAAAAGCCGGAGGTATCAGTCATATAAGAGTAAAACACAGTGATGGTTGTAAATTTTGTACGATTGCACCATGGCAGTGAGAAGCAGTACATTGTATACATCCAGTGTTTGTGAGTTTGTGGATTTCTTCAGTGAAGACCAAAGCAACAGAAGTATCAGACTGAATCAAACAAGAGTAACAAGCATGGAAAAAATGGCTGAGAAGAATGCTCAGGAATTAAAACAGGTATGGGCAATAATTAGTGAATTACAAGAACGAAACATGGAACAGGAGAGGGAGATAAAGGAGTTGAGAAGTAAGTTAGAGATTGTCTGCTCACGCAGTGCTGACCAGGAGAGAAAGGTGTCTGAATTAAAAGCTGGTAATGAATCAGCTGCAAGTGAAATAAAACTGCCTATATGGGAAAAATATGAGGCCAGAGGAGGAAAGAGACAAGATGAAATGTAAACTTGACAAGCATGAATCCAAAACTAAGATGCATGAGGAACATATCAAGGAAATCCAAGAACACCACAAGGGGTGGAAGACAACTCATCAGGAAGATAAAATAAGTCTTAAGGATATTTTAGAACAACAGGGAAAGGAAACCCAGGAAAAGGTGGAGAAGGAAGTGCTGAAGGTACTAAGAAGTAAAAAATCACTTGTCAAAGATGCAGCAGACAAGAAAAAATGCTTAATTATCTGAGGTTTGAAATAAAAACCGATGTCAGTGAGGTCATTTAGAGAAAGGGAAGAACTGAGAAGGGTGAAGGAAATAGTTCCATTAGTTATGGAAGGAAATGACAAAGCCCAAGAGGAGATTGAAGAAGTGTTTAGGTTGGGAAAATATGTGGAGGGAGGGGAAAGACCACTGAAAGTAAAATTTCAATCTCAGGTCACAGTAAATGAAATATCAACAAGACTTGGAAATTAGCAGGTAAGGAAGGATTTAAAATAAATATCTGGATAAGGAGAGATGCAAATGAGGAAGAGAGAGCTAAAATAAAGGAACTTATTAAGGAAGCAAAGGAAAAAAAATGTCCAGAGAATGGAGAAAGAGAAGACAGAGTTGTATTGGAGAGTTATGGACCAGAAATTGAGGAAGTGGTACTGAAAGAGAGAGGGAGAGAGAAGGACAGAATAAAAAACAATGCAAAGAGATTGAAAGTGGCATATGCTAATGTAGATGGTCTAATCTCAGCAAGGGTACAAATTGACGATATCTTGAGGGTAAATGAGCCAGACATTATGTGCTTCGTAGAGACCAGCTAAGAGAGAATATTGAAATCCAAATGGGAGGTGGGAAATACAAAATATGGAGAAGAGATAGAAAAAAAGAAATGGGAGGAGGATTGATGATAGCAATGAAGAACAGCCTAAATGTGATTAGTGTGGAATTAGGAGAAGGTAAGGCTGAAGTGATATATATGGTAATTGAAACCAGAGGGAAAGGCTAGACAGACATCGCAGTAGCATACGAGTATGTTCCCCCCAAGGGAAGGGCATGGAATGAGGAGGATTTTTTTTATTATTATTATTATTATTATTATTATTATTATTATTAAAGAGAGAGAGATTGTACAGGTGCTTGAGAGTGCGAAAGTGGATATATGTGGAATAACTGAAACTAAATGGCGAGGTGAGAGTGTGAGAGAATGGGAATATGGATGGGGTATATGCACGGGAGTGGGTGAGAATGAGAGGGCAAAAGAGGGAGTGTGTATTGTTCTGAGCAACAGGTGGAAGGAGAATGTAAGAGAGTTTGGATCAGTTGGGTCAAGGATTGTGTGGGTAAGAGTGAAAGTTGTACTACAAATGTGGGCAATTGTGTCCGTGTATGCGCCAACGCAAGATCATGTAAGTAGAGTGAGAGAAGAGTTTTGGACAAATGTGGAAGCCTGCTTGGAAAAGTTTGAAAGGAATGAGAGAGTGTTTCTGATTGGAGATATGAACGGAAAAGTAGGGAATGTGAAGGTGGATGGAGTGGTTGGTGAGTGGGGTGTTCCTGCAGAGATGGATGATGTTAGTGTGTGTGCGCACGCACACATCTGCTAAGTCACGAGTGATGACGTCATCGGAAGGTTCCTGTGGTATGCAACCAGGAGCCTTGGCAGTTCACATCGTAAAGCCAGCCGGGTGAGTGCGGTTTGTCTAGTTCCAACATTATTGGTAGCAGAGTGTAGTTCGAGAATGGTGTCGTGTTCGACCAAGTGGCCTCCAAAATTGGAAAATGATTCTACATATGAGAGCTGGAAAAAAGACATTGGCATTTGGTGCGAACTAATGAACCTAGCAGCAGAAAAACAAGCTTTAGCTATTCACCTGTCATTGTCTGGGAGAGCGAGGGTGGCGTCCTCGAAGATTGAAACAGATGTTTTAAAGCAGAAGGATGGTGTTCAGACCCTGCTGAAGAAATTAGACGGTTTATTTCTCATGGACAAAGGACGTCGACAGTTTGCAGCGTTTTATGAGCTATATAACTTCAGAAGAGCCAGTGATATGAACATTCGGGAGTTCGTGACAGAATTTGAGCATGTTTACTTCAAATTTACCAAGCAGGACATGGAACTGCCAAATTCTGTGATGGCTTTTATGCTCTTAGCTGCATGCAAACTTTCAGACAGTGAACGACAACTAGTGATGTCCGCGATAACTGAGGTGACATACGAAAATATGAAATCTGCCCTGAATCGTATTTTTGCTGGTGAAATTGGCAGGCAGAATGAGGCATCGGTGTCTGCCCGGGAGGTGAAAGACGAACCAGTATTTTGGAGTGACGAAGTTGAGGGTGACGAAACGCTTTATGCTAGAGGTACTCGACGAGGACGGAGAATGTCGCGGGGTGGTGCAATACGTGATTGACGTCAGGGTAGTGGCTGATGTTCAACCGTTTCAGCTAGAATTCCCCAACGCTCATCCACCGGCAGGAGGCAGAACCCACTTGGGCCTGACGGAAAGGTATCGAAGTGTTTCATATGTGATTCTAGATTTCATTGGGCACGTGACTGTCCGGATGCATATGAAAACGACGACAGTCGAGAAGAGAATTCTGAAACAGTGCATCTGTCATTGTTTATTGGCTATGCAGATGATGCCGCTAGTAGAGGTAAGTCACAGACTCTAGTAGAAGAATCTAAGGGATGTGCTCTTCTAGACACAGGGTGTTCTACAACTGTATGTGGAGTTGAATGGATCAATTGCTATCTAAGTGAGCTCACTGATTATGAACGTGATGCTGTAAAAGAAGAAGCGTCATCCTCAACGTTTACTTTTGCTGATGGTGTCACAGTTTCTTCCCTCAGACGTGTTACTCTACCCTGCTACATTGGAAACATGTGTGCTACCATCGTGACTGATGTTGTGGACTGCAATATTCCCTTGCTGTTGAGTAGACGTTCCATGAAAAAAGCAGAAATGTTGATTAACCTTGGAACTGACCAGGTCAAAATTTGTGGAACTATCATTGATTTAAAGTCCTCATTTTCAGGCCATTACTTACTTCCAATTTCCTTACGACTAGATCATGAATTTTGTGAAACAATCATGTTGGCAACTCGTGGGGGTGATGTAGAAAGAACTGCTTTGAAGCTTCACAGGCAATTTGGACACCCAACATCGGCAAAACTAATTAAACTGATCACAGATGCGTGAATTAAAAGTTCAAAACTGGAACAGGCTGTCAAGGCTGTATCTGATGCTTGTACAGTCTGTTGCAGATTTAAGAAAGCCAAGCCCCGACCCGGAGTCAGTTTGCCCATGGCATCTAAGTTTAACGAAGCCATAGCCATGGATTTAAAAGCTTGGGGAAGGCATTATTTCTTAGTCCTTGTTGATTTGGCAACCAGGTATTGTAATGCGATAGTAATCGCAGATAACTGTGCGCCCACCATTATCAGAGGAATATTTCGGAGCTGGATTGTTGTGTTTGGCACACCTAGAAAAATTCTTACAGACAATGGCTGTGAATTCAATAATGCGGAAATGCGAGCATTGGGAGAGGCCTTCAATATCAAGATCATGACAACGTCTTCAGAGAGTCCTTGGAGCAACGGAGTCTGTGAGCATCAAAATGCAGTCATTGGTGACATTGTTAGGAAGATAATGGCTGATAGCCAGTGTGAATTGGATGTGGCCTTGGCATGGGCAGTATTGGCAAGAAATGCTCTCACCAACTACTCAGGCTTTTCTCCTAACCAACTTGTTTTTGGTCAAAACCCTGGTCTGCCTAATGTGTACGCAAATGATCCTCCTGCCTTGGAACCTTCATCACCATCGAAAATTGTGAGAGACAACTTGAACGCTCTTCATTTAGCTAGGCAAGAGTTTATAAAGACCGAATTGGATGAACGCTTAGCTAGGGCTCTGCGGCACAACGTATGTTCAAGTGACCTAAACGACATCCGGAATGGAGATGAAGTCTTCTACAAAAGAAATGACAGTCATGAGTGGCACGGTCCCAGAATTGTAATAGGCAGAGATGGGAAACAAATTCTGGTGAGACACGGCGGTGTATACGTGCGAGTGCACGTATGTCGTCTAGCGCGAGCGCCAGAGCAAGATACTACAGTTGAAAGTGATGTCAGCAGTGATGAAAAGAAAAATGTTGTCCAGGAGAAGCTTAATGACGATCCTGCGCAAGTGCTGAATGACTGTCCACCAGATGACGAGTCGGAAGATGGTGTGGTCCCAATCGATGATCCTCCCACAGTTTCTGTTCCGATTAATCAGCTTCCCAAAGTTTCTGTTGGTCAACGTATAAAGGGAATACATTCAGAAAGTGGAGAGTTGGTGTCTTGAATGATTATAAGTCGGGCAGGTAAAGCCACTGGAAAGTACAAACACTGGTATAATTTGAAGAGGGACTCTGATGGCAGCATTGACTGGATAGATTTGGAGAAGGATCTTAGCGAATGGGAAGTAGTTGATGATGACACAGATATGCTTGTTCTTTTCAACTCTGAGGCCGTATTATGTGCTAAGGAAAATGAAATTACAAATTGGCAGAATAATGATGTGTATGAGGAAGTAGATGATGTTGGGCAAGGTGCCATAACCATTCAATGGGTTGTGACAGAAAAACTGAAAAATGGAAAGCCTATTGTTAAGGCCCGCTTAGTCGGCAGAGGATTTGAGGAAGACACAGTGGATCTCCAAAAAGACTCACCTACTTGTTCAAAGGAAGCAGTGCGTTTGGCACTTTCTTTGGCCTCCATCAACCAGTGGGATTGCCACACCATGGACGTGAAAGCTGCCTACCTGCAAGGTAACGACATTGAGAGAGATGTTCATTTACTTCCTCCGCCTGAATATGCAATTGGTAAGTTATGGAGACTAAAGAAAACTGTTTACGGCCTTTGTGATGCTGCTGAGGCGTTGGCACTGCTTGAATGTGCTGAAACTGCTGTATATCTCTCCAACATATTGCGTGAGGTTTCTGGATGTGGAAAGATCAAAATAAAGTGTTTCGTCGACAGCAAGAGTCTGGTGGACGCCCTTTACTCCTGTAAGAGCGTAGAAGACAGGAGATTGCGCATTGATATTGCTGTGTTGCGGGACATGTTGGAGCGGGGGGAGATTGATGAGGTATCCTGGGTGGATACATCACAACAACTGGCTGATTGTCTCACCAAGAAAGGTGCCTCGACCGAGCGGCTGCATGCAGCAGTCAGCCGAGACTAGAAAGTTTATAATACTTTAAGAGACATCACATATCTGTATGTGGCCGCAGACTGGGTCTTGATAGTAATTAAACAAAAGTGTATGTATTGGATACATAGTGTGTATCGGGTGTTGATGGTACTCACACAAAAGTCTATGTATTGGATACATAGTGTGTATCAGACGCAAATAGACCATCCAGCTTCGTCCTTGGAATCTTCTGTCAAATTAAGAAGAGAGGACGAGAGTGTTAGTGTGTGTGCGCATGCACACATCTGCTAAGTCACAAGTGATGACGTCATCGGAAGGTTCCTGTGGTATGCAACCGGGAGCCTTGGCAGTTCACGTCGTAAAGCCGGCCGGGTGAGTGCAGTTTGTCTAGTTCTAACAGATGAGAATGGCAGTGCTTTAGTGGACATTTGTGCTGGGAGGGGGTTGGTGGTAGTTAATATCCTCTTCAGGCACAAAATGATCCATAGGTATACATGGCGAGTGGTGAGAAGAGAAGACGGGGGAATGAATGAACGGAAGGCAATGATTGATTGTGTGTGTGGATGAAAGGATGAGAAGATGTATAATGGATGCAAGCGTATATAGAGGGTAGGGGAGTAGACTTTCTGACCACCACTTGGTGGTGGCCAGAATCAGAATCCAAACAAGATGGAGGAAGAGAAGAAGGGAAAGACAGGAGGAAGTATTTGTTACAAGGAGGGTAGAAAAGTTACAAGAGGATGGAATAAAGGCTGAATATAAAAGGGAAGTGGAGGAGCGATTGGGTAAATATAGATTGGAGCAGATGGGGGACGTGGAGGGTGTGTGCAAGGTATTCACAGATGAAATCTGTGCAGCATGTGAGGTGGTGTGTTGGGTGAAGAGAAGACGAAAGGGGTTTCAGGGAACAGCATGGTGGACTGAAGAGGTGAGAGAGGCTGTGGCACAAAAGAAGAAAGCATACAATGAGTGGATGAGGAACAGGGGCGACGAAGAAACTGAGAGACGGATGAGAGAGTTATATGTAGTGAGGAGGAGAGAGGTGAAAAGATTAGTAAGAGAGAGTAAGAAGAGAGTGGATGAGGAATTTGGAAGGAATTTGAATGCAAAGTGGAGGGAATGTAAGAAAATGTTCTGGAAGGAGGTAAAGAGAGCTAGACGGTGCTAGCGAAGTCAGTGGGGGTGTGAAAGATAAAAATGGTAGATTACTAGTGGAGAAGGGAGAAAAAGGAAACAGATGGAGAGAACACTTTAATGAACTGTTGAACATAGAGAATGAAAGTAATGCAAGTATAAGTGGCTGGGGAATGGCAGGGAGAAGGAGGGTTGTGAGAAGAGTGGAAGAAATCACCAGGATGGAAGTGGTGGAAGCAATGAAGAAAGTTAAAATGGGGAAAGTCCCAGGAATTGATGGAGTGTGTGGTGAAATGCTGAAGCATGGGGGAGAGATAGTAATAGAATGGATGTGGAAGGTGTGCAGATTGGCTTGGGAGGAGGGTAGAGTCCCGGAGGATTGGAAGTCAGGTATAATTATTCCTCTGTACAAAGGAAAAAAGGAAAAAGCAGTGTGTGGTAAAAATAGGGGCATTTGCCTTCTCAGTGTAATAGGAAAAATATATGATAGGATACTTATTGACAGAGTTAGGGAAATTGCTGAGGAATTAGTTTGGAGAAGAACAAGGAGGTTTTAGGAAGGGAAGAGGTTGTGTAGACCAGATATTCATTCTTAGATCCTTAGTGGAAAAGTTTCTCGAGAAGGGCAAG
>JAGKTI010035893.1:0-11168 GCA_018397915.1 Birgus latro | reverse complement strand
GACCAGATAATGTGAATATGATGATTACGATTCTTTAATACCGGTACCTTAAAAGTTGGAAGCTTCCGCAATATTTTATAACTTTAATCAGTTGCCCCTCATTTTTGCAGATATCCTCTTCTTGTATTGTGTGCAGTTATTATGAAGAACATTTGTATCATTTTACTGAACAGTTATTTTGACTGTGCAATATATTTCAACGATGAGGAAATCATACAACATAACATTGTGTTAGATACGAAATATACATAAGTATCACCATTACATTACCTTGAACCTTCAGAACATGGTTTACCACAGCCAGAAGGCGTTCTTGAGTATTAGAGTAAGAAGACCAGAGGCTGACTGAGTGGCTGTCCATATATCAGGTCTTGAGAAGCATATTAGCCTACCAGTACAGTACAGTAAGATCGTATCGATTTACTGTTTATTTACTATGTAGGTTATTAGGTTCAACAACTCGTAAAGATAATTAAATACATTATTACAAGAGTGGTCTGTCTCTTGGTCTGCCAAAGAAATTTACAAAAGTATGTTAACAGTGTCAGTTATTAATTTTCTAATTCAGACCGTCTATCTTCAGGAGGAATCAAGAAGTAGGAGTGCCAACCGAAAGTTGCAGCTTCCAAGACATCACAATGAATCCACCTTGGACCATCATCCAGGTGTAGCTCAGGAGGACACGGACTATGCACCGAATGAACATGAAGATGCAAGTGGCCAAAGTGATGTTGTGGGGAACCTAGTGATGGGGAGGCGAGGGGTTGGACGTGGTTTGTTAGCAGGACTGAATGGTGTGGGGATGAGGCAGAAGAGAGACTACTTGGACACCAGTGCCCGTGGGGACATAATGGCACAATCAATGAGACGACAGAGCCTCCGAGGATCTAAACAGAGTCTTGTAGATGGGCAAGAGACAAACGGACATTCCAGGGCGGGTGCCGAGGACATCAGTCCTGAGATGTATCGTGGCGATGGTGCAGAGGATGGCTATGGGGATGGCAGAAGAAGAAATGTTCCAAAATTTATCCCCAGCTCACAGGATGACATCCAGATCCTTAACCTTCAGGGATTCATGGACACTGCAAATATGGAGGGAGGTGTTGGTGGTGGTGATGGGGCAGGAAACAGACGGAGGCACAAGAAGAAGAGAGTGAAGCGGGTGTCTGAAGCAGGGATGCTTGATCGGGCGCGTGAAGCCTATAAGTTCAATGCCAAACCTCCCCGACGTAAGCGCAATCATAAAGGCCATTCAAGTGATGATGATGGAGAAATGATATTAAAAGATGTAGATGATATTGACACAAGATTAGCAGGAATGGTCTTGGGGCCAGAGAAGATGGCAGGGAAAGAACCAGTAGGTCAACCTATCACCCTAGAGGAGGCTAGTGCACTAAGGTCTCTCTTAACTGGCAGCCCTACACAGCTTCTTCCCCCAGAATGGATGGCTCAGAACTTCAAACAAAACTCCAATCCAAACCTCTCCTATGGCATTGTCCAGAGAAAGGTACGTATAGCTATATGGGAGATGAAGAAGGATAGAGGTTAGATACGGGAGGGAATGCTGAAACTGAATATAGGAATGACTTGTTGTTGTTGCCCCAGGTTCATCTGAACATGAGCCTGGTGGACTGCAGACTGAAGTAGCTCTTTCTCTATGGGCCACCATCTTCCTTTTGGGGAGTAGAGGAGTTGAGAGATACTTGTAAGTATATTGATGCCACCACGTGAAGGTATCCCTCTCGAGCATCAGATAAAATTGAATTAAGGGAGTAGTGGAAAGTACTTAAATGTGAAAGAGTGAGGAAGGTATTCTGTACAGTGTTGGCGATGAAGAATAATTTTAGTGAAGAGTAACGAGAAACTGGAGTGAGGTGAAGTAAGAATAAGAAAGAATATTGTATTGACTTAAGGTGTAGAGACTGAAGGAGATTTTAATAATCATATGGGCGGTAACTTTAAAAATTATATCACAGGCAAAAGTTCTGTATGATCCAGCACTTATTTGTATGACCGATTTGTTTATTATATATATATATTTTTTGTATATCTAAGGAGATTCTTTTTAAACATTATATCTATATACTGTTAATTTGGGAAAATTGATAATCCAATTTTAAGGTAAGAAAAGAAAGTTTAGTAGGCATATATTATTTACTGAGGAAGGTGCATGAAAATAAAAATGGTGGCTTATAACGAAGACTTACTGTACAATATTTCTTGCACTCCTCGGATGGGATTCTCCAGTATATTTATAATCCATTACTTGTCGTACCTTTGATTTGTTCTTGCAGGAAAAACTAGAGAGAAGATTCTGCACACTCCTTTCCTTGTCACTCCTGCTAAAGCAAGTAGCCTACATAAATCTATGATGTTTTTAATTTCGTAACCAAGATTTGTTTTTGTAGTAAGAAAAATAGACAGTGGAAGACTTTGTGCCATCTGTCTGTTCCTGGGAAAGCTAATTAGCTGTGACGTGAACTTCACCGTAAGTGCATTTGTGAATCTGGCCCCTGACCGTTGCTTTATTTTTTGCACGCACCAGGGTGGACCATGCGGGGTACTGGCATGTGTTCAGGCGTACTTGATGAAGGTGCTGGTGTTTGGGTCCACAGTGGCACCAACCCCTACTCCTGTGAGTCCCTTGCGGCCCTCACAGCGAGAGTGGCAGTTGGCGCTTTCTTCAGCTCTTACGGAGATCCTGTGGAAAGCAGGGGAGGGGAAGAAAGCCCTCTTAGCCACCCCCGGCCCTTTTCCTAGCTTCACAGAAAATGGAGCGGGGCGCTGGGCAAGAGACGGGGTGACAGAAAACCTGGTACTTGGGGAGTACGCATCTGCAGGATTACTACAGGAAGCAGTGACACGCCTCCTCCCAGCCCTCACTGCTGAGACAGGACCAGGATGTATTGTTCTTCTGTATTCCCTCATCCTTACGCGCGGTATCAATAAGTAAGTCAACTTTGTATTATTTCTGTAGTACAAACCTGTATTTACCTTCCTCATAAAACATCAGGTACAACATACAACAGCAGCACTTCATTACTTTGTGTTTGTTCATAGAGAACACCATCGCTATAACCATATTTACTAATCTATTGTTCTTATCTTCACAGAGAGTACTACCCCACTCTTCTCTAGCACTCATTACCATCTCAGGCCGTCCCATCCATTTCTCTTCACCCACCTCACTCCCTTTCTTCCCTTCTCATCAATATTTTAAAGCAATTTGTTACTTGAACCATTCTACCTTCAGATTCGCCCTTCATTTAGTGCCTTTATTTACAGCGTGTACTGCATCCTGCCTCTTCCACCTTCCATCAACATCTCAGGACATCTCGACATCTATTTTCGTTCATCCAACCCATTTTTTGCCACCCCTCCACTGTTTTTGCCTTATATCTTACTAGGTGGCCTACATCGCTCATCTTCACAGGATGCATTTTCCTTGACATGCCCCACCACAATCCCACATACCACCATCTGCCTACCCCTCCAGTTTCTAAAAATTTGTGAATATAACTGTCACAGCCAACCAGTATTGCTCATCTAACAAAGGGTATATGTACCCCGTCATTCCTTACTAAGTATTATTCCAGCATGTCCCACTTGCTCTTCACTATAGCTGGGTTTCAGTAGTGAAAATTCTGTTTGGTCCATTTCCATTGGTGTAGTTCACTTTATTCTCCAAGAATCTGTTGTGGTCGCTTTTCCAGTTGTTGTTCCCGGCGTCATCAGAACGTAAACTTAGTGGACTACAGGCTATTGTTGCCTTTCTCCTACACCCCACCATCTTCCTTTCGGGGAAGAGGGAAGAAGCTGAGGAATGTTTGTATCGTTATACTCGGTATTAATGTCAACAAATGAAGGCGTCTCACCCCACCACTCAGGTTCCAGTAAAACAACCAATTCTATATTACAATCATTGGGGTGAAGGAGACCAAGGCCTGGCTACCATAATCCACTTCATTTAAGGGTAATGACCAGCCCTTGGTGTGGTGGCATTACATGATAGAAAAACTTCCAGTCACATGTTAAGGATCGTACCTTTGGATGGCAGTCACCTAGAGTGGCATGTTCTAATTACTAGACCACCAGGTTCACTTATGTTAACCATAACCCATAATAAATCGATCACCAAGGAAAAACCTGCTGGAACCTTTTATTTCATATAAAAATACACACAGATTATGAGAAACCGGTATCCAGCCCGTTAAGCAAGAGGATGCCTTTGTATTTCATTATGACCGTCTCCAGACGACTTCATTCAGTTTACGTGAGATTTTTCGCACTGGAAGGGTTAGATATGGACCTACCGTTGAGCCTTCAGTACTAAAGTTGTATTAAAACATTAATTAAAATTGACTGGCGGCAAACACTATATAAAAATTCAGATCTTCGAGTAATGGTTCATGATCTGTTGTGTTAAAAGGCGCAGACAGATTTATCAAGACCAAGATAGAGGGTACTGAAGATTTTCACCGCCAAGTCCTTATGAATATTTATTACCGCATTTTCATTTGCGTGATATTTTCATTATGCCAATTGGACAAGGGGAATGACGCCGTTTCGTTCTAGCAGTGGCAAGAGTTCATCAAGTATAGTTTGCTTCACGGTCTTTGAGAAGTATGATGAGCTAGAGACAGGACGATAATATAACATGCTGCTGAGTTAGACCTGCAGCAAGTGATGTTTCTCGTACTGCTGCATGCTCAGACATAGTTTGCATATGTGACACATTAAGCGGATCAAGTGGATATAAGGTTTTAATAAGGTCCCTGGTATAACTCGTAACTTTATCCCGTCTAGTGAATGAAATGGTGAAAGCTTATGACCCTAGCGGACCGTAATTAGAACTAGGCAGATAATTCGTCACTGAAGGAGGAATTATCTACTGTAACTGGTTTCTTGTTGTGAAGACTGAGGCGGGATCGGAAGCCAGTCGAGCATCGGACGTAGAAACTGAGTTCGTAATTATATACTTTTGACCAAGCAACTTAATCTTAACTGGGGGCAGTTTTTCCCTTTTCCTGTTTTTTTTTTTTTTTTAATAGGGGAAAGGGGCTTTTAAATTGCGACAACAGATCTTCTCGCAGACATATAACACATACAGTTACTTCAACAAACAAGGGATGAGGTTATGACACACCAAATGTCTGACCTGGGTCATATCTCTGATTGGGGTAAAAGTAATGTTGTTGTTTTTAATGCATCAAAAACTCAGTTATTACATCTGTCAACCCGACAAAATCTTCCGCAGGAGTACCCTCTAATTTTTACAATATCCAGCTCAATCCTACATCATCTTTTAACACATTTAAGGTTTCATTCTGTCGGGATTTTTCTTGGAAAGATCTTATTATCTCTCTTCTAAAATTTGCATCGAAGAGATCAAGCGTGCTACGCCAACACCTTGCCTTCTTTACCCCTACACAGTTGCTGACTTTATACACGGGTTTTACTCGTCCCTGTGTAGAGTACAACCTGCATGTGTGGGGAGACTCCCCACATATTGTACAGCTCTTCTCAACAAGATGGAGTCAAAGGCTTTTCGTCACATTAACTCTCCTCCTCTTACTGGCACCCTTCAACCTGTCTCTTCGCCACACTGTTGCATTTATCTCTTTTCTATCGCTACGTCAATGGTCACTGCTCTTCTGAGCTGTCTGCTTGCATCCCACCACTACTACGGCAGGCGCGTTGCACCCGTTTAGTAACAAACTCTCATCCCTTTTCTGTCCAACTCTCTCATGCAAGAATTATATAACTGTTACTCCCAGTCCTTCATGTATGCAACAGGTCAACTCTGGAACTGTCTCCCTCTGTCTGTATTTCCTACTGCCTATGATCTCCAGTTTTTGAAATGCAATGTGTCCAGGCATCTCAAAATGAACAGATCATGAATCTGGCTGGCGGTTATGTATATATACATGTATTTTTTCTTGGAGGGATCAATTTTGCAGGCTCCTGGCCTTTGGTTCCTTCTTTCTTGCAATACAAAAACGAGTCAGGTTCTTCTTTCCTACGTGTTGAATGAAGAGAATTAATGGATGGATCATAACACAGTTAATAATTTTGCACAATGATTGTCTTATTCACTTCAGGAGATCGATGATTAAAGACAGATTTTAGCACATTGTTATGAATCTTCACTAATCTGTACAAAGAAAGACCAGAAGAATAAGTGGACTTTAAACACTGATCTGTTTTTTTATAGTTGATCAGATGGTGGTCAGTGTTGTTGTAATTTCTAAGCCTAATAACCTCCCTTTAAAAATAGGCTCTGAGATTTCAGGATCAAAAGTGATCAAAGCATGGCCATTGACCGAAGGGATGAGTGCGTCTGCATCCACATCCCATACACGACTGCAACTAATGGGATAAAGAGATAAGGAATGTAGAAGCAAAGAGGGTGGGAGAAGACAATAACGACACAGAAAAGAACACTACAGGAGAAGGGAAGGAGGTAAAAGATCAGATAGGGAAACAAGAATGCAAGCTAAGAGTAGGGGGAGAGATACAGTGCATTAAGTCGACCCTCGATTCAACGGACTAATGGGGGTTGGAGGGGGACCAGTGCCGTTTCTTGAAGAAGTCTGCTGCTTGAAAATAAAGGGAAAAAATAGCCTAAAACTCGAAAAATAGCAATGGAAATACGATGGTATCGAAGATGAGGTGCAGCAATGCTATCGTGGACTAGTTTACCTCACATTACCCCGTTTTCTATGGACCCATTGTATTATGACTTGCTTCATGGTGTACCGTGCAGTACAGTACAGTAATGTGTTACAGTAATTTTTTATGTTCAACTGCAGTATCATTTATTTTTGTACCTGTAAAGAGAAATACTGTATGTATGGCTTGGCAGGAGTTTCTTGGTGGGAAACGTCCGTTGTTTTGCACTGCCACCTACCGGCCTACCGGACAAACTTTCAAATAACGGACAAATGACCGGTGTCTGGAGCGATTCTCTGCCAGCAGATATTGTCCATTACTTCCGAAATCCGTTGAATCCGGGTCCGTAGAATCATGGGTCGACTTATAACAGTACTTACTCTGCACACAACACTGTGACCACTCTAACTTGCCCTAAAATTACCATCTTTCAATTTTGAATGTTGGTGAAAGAAAAAGAGGTTAACACTACTAAATACTGTTGGCCACGGAAAAGTGTCATAGAAGGGATGTAGAGCAGTCATACTGTGTTATTCTAACACTGAGCTGATGGAAACAAGCAGCAAAGTTACAAAAACCTCCTCCAGTTGAAGGTAGATGAAATGCAGCTGTCAAACTAATCCAGTATGACGAGTTATCAGGGATCCTGTCATATAGCAACTGTCATCTCGTAACGTACTGAATGGTATGGTAAGTACTCAGGAATTACTATCCATACATGAATCGTGAGATGCTAGTTATTGATGTGGAGGTTGCGTGCTTCATATTACTGTTGTTCATCTTGTTATGACAAGGAAGTTTTGATGACTGTCCATTTCCACAGCTATATTATCCCCGACTTACCGCACCATAATCTTGCCCGCTTCTTTCCACGCAGCTGACCCTATCTGTATTCCCTTCTCCATAACAGACTTAGAAAATCTATTTCTGGTGCCAACTCCTTCATTCATATATCTTCCCAGGGTGTTGTCATTCTGCCATGCCCCACCACTCACCATCTTTACCCATCTCACCCACTCCTTTTCACCCATCCTACCCATTCTTTGCTCCCTACTTTGGATTTGCACCCTCCAGCTTACCGTCATCATTCATCTTTAAAGCACAAACGTCCCTCATCATGTCTCACTGCTGACCAGCATCGAGGCCAGTTCCGCCCGCACCTGCTCACCCACTCGACCCATTTCTGCTCTGATGTGGTATATAACCCAACAATGATTCCCTTGACTTCCAACTGACCTACTATAGCTCCCTATAATCACACGGTATGCTTCTATCATACCGCACCACATTTCATCATCCCAGCGCATCCCGTCCACTCATCTCCTCCCCAGCCTACTAAAATCTGAAATTCCGTATGCATCAGTATTTTCCAAGAAACCATTATAGTGGGAGAAAAGGACTGATTTTTGGCAAACACATCACTATACATAAGATATGTATTAAATTCAATTGATTTGATGGACTAAACTAACTGAAAGAGACCTGAATGACCTGAATTTCGCTTCCCAGAAACCGTTGCATTAAAGTAGCATTTTTTTTTGCTTTGCCTTCATAAACATCAATCTTCACTGACCTGCATCAACTTCATGGACCTCATATGACCTGAAAGACTGAAATTAGTCAAAATTGTCCCAAACAAGATTTTTAAGGACATCCCCTGCCAATGGGTATCACTAAGGATCAGTGACCTACACGTTACCCGTCTCTGACCATCTTATTGTTCATCTGCAGCATCCGAGCTAAACTACTTTCTAATGTAAGGGCCGCAAAGCCATACTACACTCTGATCCTCAAGTCTCACAACCAGAGCCTGTACTCTTTGGGAATCACACAGATCTCTCTTTAAGCTGCCGGTGGGATCTCTATTGAAGTTCCTATCGACGTTCATACCTATGCACGACCATCATGGATGCCATGAGCAATGGCTCAGTTACCATTATTTATGTGTCCAGTGATATCCAGCTGGATGGCTCTTCATGAGATAAGGACTTGTGCTGTGATACAGGGCAGTCATCGGCTATTTCACCTGAGCATTGATCTGCAATCCATTGACTTCTTTAGCCCCACTAACACATCCTTTGTTCGACCTCACCCTACAGACCACCCATCACCCATCATCATCACACATCTCGTCAACTGTCCCACCTCATTCCTAGACCTACCTCCCCATCCTACTACCCACCAACCTGACCCCCATCCTTTCTCCCCGTACCTCTCTACACCTAGACATCCACATTGTTCCTGAATTTCTCCAGCAGGAATACTAAATACCCAACCACTTACCGTAACAGCATCTGCCAACTGTGCTGCAGCCAAACTTATGTTTTAATGAGGGTTTATTGCACAATGTGTTCGTCTCATTATAAATCAGACATGTTATATCAAATCTCCTACAGTTGTAATCAGATTCCATAAGCACAACAGAGAACTCACAGAGTCATATCAGATAAAGTGATTTGTTTGCAACTGATTTTAAGTCTAACATAGTACGGTCAGTATTATTTCAGTATGTCATAACTTACTTAGTTTCAAGCATTTCCCTTGTGGCTCTTCTGCTGATTCGTTTAGTTTCATTTACGGTGATATGACCTCATAACTTCAAATTCTAGTCTCGCCAAACTTTCTCTTCCCTACGTTAATGTATCCCAATGTAACTTTTACAGCGTTCAGTCTGATATGGACCCTGGGGGTGGTCACCTCATCAACGCACACGGGTACTCTTCACAAGAAGTCATCAATTTATTCTTGATCGGTTATGCTGTCACCAACACCTTTGATGGAGAACGCACGCTCAGTTCAGATCAACCTAATCAAACGATGGTTCTCAGAGGCATCACAAATAGGGCAGAAATTGGAATGCTATCATTGTTTGAGCATTATGATTGTTATAAGGTATGTTGCTCATGATTTGGTTGAGAAGTCAGATGAAACGTGGAGATATCTTTGTATCATGAAATCTCACCATGTTACACTCAAGCAATTAGCAATATTTGCCAGCTGAATGTTCTTTCCAGTATAATATCCTCATTATTTATTCTTTTTGATGCCTTGTCTTACACTGTCTGAAGCCTTGCAGATGTATTATTGTACTGACTATGTCAGAGTAAAATAATATAATAGAAAAATAAGATGTTGAATAGTTGTTATATTATAGTATTACTCTATTTATGGTATATTTCTTTCCCTACTCAGGTTGGCACACACCTGAAAACACCACAATACCCGATCTGGGTTGTGTGCTGCGAGAGCCACTACTCTTGCCTCTTTAGCCGAGACACTACCGTAACCTCCGACACCCCTGCCTCACGCATCTTTGACGTTTATCATTACGATGGATTAGCACTGCAAGAAGATGAAATACGGCTAACTATTGGTGAGGATCGTTCTAGAAGAAGGATGTGGGGATATTTATGTGCGAAGTTTATATGCAATGTTTCTTTTGGAACCTTCATTAGTTTGACGACCCTTATTTATGACTTATAAGGATGTGGAAAAGGCAATGGTAGAATGAACTGGGAGGCCAAATGGAAATGTTACCAACATCTGGGGTGGGGTAAAGGTTTTTCTGATGATAACGCAGTTGTAATAGTAGGTGGATTTTTGGATAAATAGTTTAGATTTAGTGAGATAATGTTTGGTGTCATATGTGTTTCATACATACATACATAATAACGATGATGACTTGTTTCGTCATAAGGAATCCCTATTTAGTGGTTGACAGTGTTACAGCTAGTGTTTGCCCCCGGAGTGGAAGTTAAACCATGGGCCAGAACTAACTAATTACTTCCCAACAGTTGCTGGAACTGTTTGGTAAAAAGAAAACAAAGATGTATAATTAGATGTGTAATACTGCAAGAGCCTCAGCTTGAGCTCTGACTAGTTTCTTGTGGTTGTAGGGTATGTTTCCTGGCTCAGAGTGATGATTGTGTGGCTAATTACTAAGTTTGTCGCCATACTTCACCCTCATGGCAGTACTGTACCTCCCATGGATGGTGAAGTACAATATTTCAGTTTTTATGAATGCAAGTACTTCTGTGTTGCTTGTTGATACAGTAGTGAACAAACTCATTGGAGATTTGTTCATAGTTTTTCATACTGCCTGAGAGTGGCAAGATCAGAAGAAGTGCAACTAAAAGTAATACACTGGTTTTTGAAAGGGTAGGTGATTCAGTGTGATGTGTTGATGAATGAGGATGCTTAAACTGTGCAATAACATCAAATAATGTGTATGTACCGTGGGTTAAAAAAAAAAAAGTATCGGTGTACAGGGGGTCCGATGCATACCAAAAATATTCGAACATCATCAGCGTGTCATTGTGAATGAACAGTGTCTGTTTATATAAACAAACATTTGTTATATGTTTGCAAGAGGATATTGCTAGTTGGCGATATATGACACTTCCCGACATCAGGGCTACCAACGTGTGATAGGTCGGACACTAGTATTTCAGTGACCTTCGTTCTGTGGTTCAAAATGTTTCACACATATTGTGCAC
>JAGKTI010035892.1:0-11168 GCA_018397915.1 Birgus latro | reverse complement strand
CAGCTGACAGCAAACCCTTTTCTGTATCCTCCTACTTTCTCTATACTCATTTCAAAGCCAAAGGTGGCTGTTGTGTATATGTACACAAGAACCTATCTTGCTCTCATGTTCCTGAACTTGATACTCCTGAATTCTCTACTCTCTGGCTTCAGCTTTCCTGTCCTTCTCTGAGTAAATATATCTGTGCTGTTTACTTATCGCCTAATTCTACTGACTATCAAAAATTCTTCGACTATCTTACTTCTGCGATGGAACACATTCTGTCCATTTCTCCTTTCTCTGAAATCTCCATTCTTGGAGACTTCAATGTTCACCACCACCTTTGGCTCTCCTCTCCTTTCACCGATCCACCTGATGAACAAGCCTATACCTTTTCTATCCTTAATGACGTAGAGCAGCTTGTACAGCACCCTACCCGTATCCCTGATCGCCTTGGAGAGAGCTCCAACACACTTGACTTTTTCCTTACAACTAATCCTTCTACTTACACTTAATCTTTTATCTCCGTTGGGCTCCTCTGATCATAGCCTTATTATCTTAACCTGACCTATTGCTCCGGTGCAGCCTGGGGATCCTCCAAAGAAACATCATCTGTGGCACTTTGGAGCTGCGGATTAGGAGACCCTCAGGCAGTACTTCTTTGATTTTCCCTTGAATGATTATTGCTGCCATGGCCGGGAGCCATCTGCATGTGCCTTACGCATTACGGAGGTTATTCTCTCGGGCATGGAAGCATACATTCCTTTCTCATATCCTTTGTCTAATGCAAAAAAGCCTTGGTTTAATCACACTTGTCCCAATGCTGTCCGCAACAAAGAGAGGGCCTGGAAAAGGTACTGGAGCCAACCCACACTGAATCATATCTTTCTTATGTTTCTGCCCGGAATCGTGCAAAGTCTGTTCTTCGTTCTGCTAAAAATAATTTCATCTGCACTAAATGTTCCCAACTCTCAAACTCAAATTCTTCGCGCTCCTTTTGGCACCTTGCCAAAAACCTTTCTAACAACTTTACCTCATCATCCTTCCCTCCTCTTTTCTACTCTGATGGCTTTGTAGCTGTTTCTTCTACTGATAAAGCTGATCTCTTTGCTCAGACTTTCTCCTCCAATTCCACCTTAAATGATTCCGGTGCTGTTCCTCCATCACTTCCCCCCTCTGACTTCCTCATGGCTGACAATAAAATGTCTTCAGCTGATGTATTTTCAGCCATCACTGGCCTCAGTATTAACAAGGCATATGGTCCTGATGGGGTCCCTCCTGTTGTCCTCAAGAACTCTGCTTCTGTGCTTACACCCTGCCCAGGTAAACTCTTTCGCCTTTGTCGGTCAACTTGTACCTTTCCTTCTTGCTGGAAGTTTGCTCTCATTCAGCCAGTCCCAAAGAATTCCCAACCCTCTAACTATCGTCCAATTGTTTTAACATCCTGTGTTTCAAAAGTTTTTGAATCAGTTCTTAACAGAAAAATTTTAAAGCATCTTTCCTGTCACAACCTTCTTTCTGATCGTCAGTATGGGTTCCATCAGGGACGCTCCACTGGCGATCTTCTCACCTACCTTTCAGACTCCTGGTCATCCTCCTTTCGGGACTTTAGCGAAAGCTTTGCCATTGCACTTGACATCTCAAAGGCTTTCGATCGAGTCTGGCATAAATCTTTGATTTCCAAACTGCCCTCCTACAGTTTCTATCCTTCTATCTGTGCCTTCATCTCTAGCTTCCTCTCTCGTCGCTTTATAGCTGCTGTTGTAGACGGCCACTGTTCTCCTAGATCTATCAACAGTGGTGTTCCTCAGGGCTCTGTTGTATCACCAACTCTCTTCCTTTTATTCATTAATGACCTAAGCTGTACATCTAACCCTATCCACTCATACGCTGATGATTCCAGCCTTCACCTTTCCATTCGGTTCCTGCAACGCCCATCTCAGCAGTTACTTCACTAACGTCTGGTTTGGCTTGTTTTTCTGACTGGGGTAAAAATAATCTTGTTTTTAATGCACCTATCAACCAGACAAAACCTTCACAGGAGTACCCGCTGATGTTTAATAATGTCCAGCTCGTTCCTACATCATCCTTGAACATGCTTGGGGTTTCATTCAATCGGGATTTATCTTGGAAAGAACATATTACATCTCTTGTGAAATCTGCTTCCAAGAGATTAGGTGTGCTAAGCCGACTCCAAACCTTCTTTACCCCTACACAGATGTTGACTTTATACACGGGTTTTATTCGCCCCTGTTTGGAGTACAACTGTGTGGGGAGGATCCCCACATACAGCTCTTCTCAATAGGGTGGAGTCAAAGGCTTTTCGTCTAATTAACTCTCCTCCTCTTACTAGCTCCCTTCAATCTCTGTCTCTTCACCGCACTGCTGCATCTTTATCTCTTTTCTATCGCTACTTCAATGGTCACTGTTCCTCTGAACTGTCTGCTTGCATCCCTCCACCTCTACAACGGGCAGGTAGTACTCGTCTAGCAACAACCTCTAATCCTTTTTCTGTCCAACCTAAAGCAAGAGTTAACCGTTACTCCCAGTCCTTCATTTATGCAACTGGTCAACTCTGGAACTGTCTCCCTCTGTCTGTATTTCCTACTTCCTATAATCTCCAGTCTTTCAAACGCAGTGCGTCCAGGCATCTCGAAATGAACGGATCTTGAATTCGGCTATCTTTTGTGTTGCTTTTGTTTATTCTTGGAAGGAACGGTTTGCGGGCCCATGGCCTTTGGTTCCTTCTTCCTTGATTAAAAAAAAAGTGGAGTGCCACAGGATTCAGTGTTAGGTCCAATTCTTTTCTTAATATATATAAATGACGTTGATGAAGGATTATGTTGTAAAATTTCAATATTTGCTGACACTACTAAAATAGGTAACAGAGCAGATACAGCTCTGCAAAGGCAGGCAGCTCAAAGAGATCTTGATCGACTATTTAACTAGGCCCAAGTCTGGCAAATGGATTTCAATATTAATAAATGCAAAGTGCTAAACATTGGTAGTAAAAATGTAAGAGCTAGTTATAGTATGAATAATGTCCAACCTGATGGGGTAAACCATGAGAAAGACTTAGGAGTTATAGTAACAAACGATTTGAAACCAAGCAAACAATCCACAGACGCTGTGAAAGAGCCAATAAATTGACTGGATCCATAGGTAGAGGATTTTAATATAAATCTGATAATATCATCCTCACTTTGTATAATTCCTTCATATGCCCACTTGGAGTATTGAGTTCAGTTTTGGTCACCATATTATATAAAGGATATGAAAAAGTTTGAAAGAGTGCAGCAAAGGATGACAAAGATGATACCTAGATTGAGAAATAAACCATACGAGGAACGTTTAGAAGCCATGAATCTATTTACCCTAACTAAATGGAATGAGGAACGTTTAGAAGCCATGAATCTATTTACCCTAACTAAATGGAACGAGGAACATTTAGAAGCCATGAATCTATTTACCCTAACTAAATGGAGGTTACGAGGAGATCTAATTCAAGTCTTCAAAATATTCAAAGGACATGATAATATGGCTATTGATAAATACTTCACAGTTGATCACTCGAATTATACTAGAGGCAATGGGCATAAAATAATTGGCAAACGATTCCAGTCGCATAAAGCTAAGCACTTCTTCTTTAATAGGGTTGTAAATATATGGAATAAATTGCCCTCCGATTTAGTAGATTGTTATACATTATTGACATTTAAAGGTCCCCTGGATACGTATTTGTCGTCTAACCCCCAGCTTAATATGTTTACTCCTGGATAAAACACTTGTGTATGTATAATTTTCTATTTTATTTTATTTTTTAGAGCCTGGGTCAATTTAAATGCAAGTATAATATATGCACAGACTAGGTTATGCACAGATAGCCCTGAGTTAATGGTCACTACTCATACTTTCGACTTGTGATGGGCTATGGATCACTGAGGGGTCCCTGTTAGTTAAGTGACCATAATCGGAATTTTTTTTAATGTAGCAGGGGTCACTGCTTCAGGAGGTGACTTGTGTGCTTGTCCCACATGGGAAAGTTCCTATCTCAGTGGAATGAAGGGAGCTGGGGTCTGATTGACTGCTGCCCACCATAATTCTTTGGTGATAATATTTTAAGTTTTTTTTTTCCCGCAGAGTCTAACTGAGACCACGGGATTACTATATTTACGTGTATCTGTAACTTTTGAATTCCCACAGAGTCCAACTGAGACCACAGGATTATTAGCTATATTCACGTGTATCTGAATCTTTTGATTTCCAGCAGAGTTCAACTGAGACCACGAGAGTATTCTATTCACGTTGTTATGTCTACAGACGCTCCATTAGCTGAAAGTACCCGTTTATAATGTCATGCCGTAGCTATTACTTTATTTGATTACTTTCTCCAACAGGTAGCTTACAGATAAAGTAGTATAGAAGGTGAGCTTTCCTTTCCAGTATTTTCTATGAAATTTCCATGTCAGTTTTTCCATGCTGCATGGTGGTTTTTCTCACTTTTTCCTGGAGTGTTTGAGGGTGAGGGAAGCCTTCTTGCTTTACTATCCTTATCCTTCAGCATGTAGAAATAGATCTTGTTGTCATTGTTTACTCTGTAAAAAACAGCCTCAAAAGGACCAAAAGGTCTGTTGCTCTTTGCTTTCCTATGTAATCCTATGTAACCTCATAATCTCCCCCAACCACAATCCAGGCTGGCTGAGAGGTACTGGTGGCCTGAGTTGACAACTCATGCAAATTAGAAGTCAATAGATCGGCCTCTTAAAGTCGTTCACCAGTTAAGTATACAGACTACAAGAAAGTTAACACTTCAGACACTATAAGTGATGCAAGTAGGCTCAAATCATAATTGTGATAATAACGATCTGAGGAAAATGCGGAGTAACGTAAATTCTTCGAATAATACTTCAATGAGCATCAGCATTTATGTTGAAGGTAGTTAAAATAAATCAGTCAAGTCCCAGTCTGGTTCATCTTCCTCGATGTCAAGGGTACAGGCTGAAGGATTTTGTGAGCTATTACCCGACCTTTTCTTGTAAGCCTCCACTGTGCCAATGTTCTTAATGACCTCCTCAGACAACTGGTAGTTATGGCAGCACTTTCCATGCCATTGCAGTCCATACTTTATGGCTAAGAGTGTTTTCATACATTTCATACTCACTCTCTTCCTGTGTTTGACTTTACATTGTTCATTCGGCTATATACACGATCAGCATCAGCATCAGCATGTGGTAATGAAAATATTGGTAGAGGTGGGGCAGAAAGATCACTGTATGGATTTTCCCCAATGGACCCTTTGAAATCTGCTGTTTCTGCCCAAAGTTGAACTGTGTCTGAAGTTTGCTTCGACACTGTATAGTATAATTTTCTCCACTGAATGTCTGTGCGGGTGAAAGAACTATCATCACCAACAAACATCATAGCCAAGTCCAGAATCCCTGGTTTTATTGGTTGCAGACATTCACTTCCACATATCGATGACACTGACCTCAAGACACGAACGTTATCAGGCAGGCGATCAAGCAGTTGCTTTACCAATTCAGTAACAAAGTGGATATGTAACGAAGGAAAATTATTGTAGTGTCCCCTTATTCAAATAATTGTTTATATTGAAAGTAACCCTTTCTGAGAGACAAAGAGGCCGCATTATGCCGTGTTTATCCGCATTAAGTAGTCACCTGTGCATACAGTATCTTTCATTTAAAATAGTGTAACATAGATTTTTACATCAACTGTGATACTAGTGAACAGGATTAGCTTAGAAATGATGTATTTAGTTGGAAAGTGACGTATTGTTAAGGAGGTTAGGAAAATAATTTGAAATCCGCGCCAAGCGCTGCTGTGTGTGTGAGAGAGAAAGAGAGAGACAAGCGTCGTCAGGGGCATTCTGAGCTGAGCCGCTGTGCCAGGCGGACCTGCGTTCGAGAGATGTCCATAAATCTCCTCTTCGTGCTGAGGAGTTTGGAGATGGGGAGTGTCCAGGGAGTTTGCTGAAAAGTTTGGAGATGGGGAGTGTCGCAAGAGTTTAGCGGTGTCGCCAATTAATGCTGGGTCAGAGGACAACAGGATATCTGTGTTGGAGGTTAGCCATGGTAAAGTTCCGGTCTTGCACCATCAGTGGTGGGTAACACGTGTTTCTCTTATGACTCCCGGATGCCGACTCACACTCACTTTTGAGAAGTTAAGTGAAGCTTTGATTATCAGACCAATTTTGTGAATTGTTCTGGGTCCTAACCAACACGAAGCATAAATAGCTAAGTAAGTGAGAATATACACGGGTGTTAACCAGCCGTTTGGACCGTTGAGTGAGAAGCTTTCAAATTTAGAGAATGTTCTGGGGAAAATTGTGGCACTGTATTGTTCATTCAGTTTTGTCATTATCTTGAAAACTATGAGGAAAAATGAAGGTATATCTCTCTCAGTTATATTTAAGGTATATCTGTTACATTTAAGGTATATATCTCAGTTATATTTAAGGTAAATCCATAAAGTGAATAACAGGTTACTGGAAGTATTTTTTTTTTTTTTTTTGAGGATTGTGAAGTGCTTGATCTTTATTTTAAAGTATTAACTGTGATTTGAGTAACCTATTCACTGGCACCAGGCTAGAGTCAGCTTTCATATCAGAATCTTTCAATAGACTGACTATTCTTTGATATCTGTCTAAGCAGGGTGCCAAAATGTAAAATATTTTTTTTTTATTTGTCACCCCGTGGTCATACGCATGCCCCGTTATATCTTGGGAGGGAACCACTATGTCAATGAGGTGTGGTACTAGAGGTTTATAACATGGTTTGTCAAGAGTACACCCAGAGGGTGGTGTGTTGACTGTAACTGACTTGATGTTCTGGTATATTTAGAATGTTAGTACCTGATCAGACTTGTCCCTAACAAAGTTGTGTCATATACTATCTGTCCAACCAATTGTGAACCAGTCACTATCGAAATTCTTTTCCATTGCATTTTATTTGAATTTTGGAGGATGTAATAAAAATCCATGTAATCTTGCATTCATACCGGTCTTCTTCCTTCTGTTCATGAAGACTGCACGTGGCTTGTTGGTAGTAATAGTATTATGTTTTTCTTGAGAGTGTACTGATGTAATTCACACAGAGGAAAGAACTGGTGAAGAGGAGACTACTCATGTCCCGCCGAAATCCAGTGGACCGAGTTTCTCATGATTTATGCAGTAAGTATCAAAGTCCACGCTTGTCCCCATCCTGTTACAGGTCTACGGCTGCTCATGCTAATCACTACCCCTGTGCTACCCCTATTGTCACGAGCATAACCCATAGCCTGATCTAAAGAAAATGTAATGCTAATCCTAAATCTTCTTAGACAGTCCAGTTTACCCATCACAAGGCTGGTGGCTTATCCTATCTCAAGATATATCCTATTATTAACTGTTGGGAATTTAGTATTTCAAAGTATTTCACATCACATCCTGTTGACATTACTAAAAATTATAATCAATTCAAAAATTTCCCGATTACAAAATGGTGGCAGACAATTATAGAAAATAAAATTAAATAAAATATTTTTTCATCACATCTGGTGGCAGCTATAGTCGGATAATCACTGACTTTATTAAAATTCCTCCATAAATCTTTCTATGTGGCGAGAGTGGTTATCCCCTGGACTCTCTTGAATCCAGTGTGTAGAAAATTTTGAGTATTCTCGTTTCCCTAGATCTCTCCTGTCAGTGGAAATATTAAGAGTAACTAGTGATAAGTCAGGGACCGAGGTTTGTGAGTGCAGGTTCATTGAAGCCAACTGGGTACTCTGAAGATTCTGTAGTTCACTGGGACTCTTAATAGTGAGCACGTATTGTAAATGATTGAGAGAGACCAGAAATATTCCTTGTAAGCTTTCATCATGGCGCATTTTAACCCCTACACCGCGGGGTTGTCGGAGATGCGCCGGGCCCATCCCTCAGGGATATTTGCTCTGCGACTGACTTTTTTAAAATATTTGCCAAAAATAAGTTATTAGTCCAAGAATATTATAGTTACATATGTATATGGCACATACCTTCAGCTTTCTCCTGGGATGTTTGTTGAGCCTTCATCGACTACCGTAGGACTTGTGGAGACTTCTGAAGTTGGATAACTAAGTCTCCACTTTACACTTCCCGACATCCCCTAATCTGAATACCACTGCCTGATATTATCACTAGAAACACTACTAAATGATTTCCAAGTAAATGGTTTTCAAATGATTTCCAAAAAAAAAAGACACTGAAAGCAATGTGAACCACGAGCACGTACGAGCCTCCCACTCGCTTGCTCGCGCTAGTTGGCTGCTCGTATTCTGTCATTTGTTATTCATATACACTCTCACACTTTATTGTTTCTAGTACTTTATAACACTTACATATCTACAGTATTTATCGATAAGTTTCCTTCAGTAATTGTAATTCATTTTCACTCCAGGCATTCACTTTCTCGTTCTGTAAGTACAAGCCTCCCACTCGCTTGTTCGCCGCTCATATTCTGTCATTTGTTATTCATATAGACACTCACACTTTATTTTTTTTATAGTACTTTATTACACTTATATACATCCACAGTATTTATCGATAAGTTTACTTCAGTAATTGTAGTTTATTTTCACTCCAAACATTCACTTTCTCGTTCAGAAAAAAACAGCGTAGAGAGCGAAGCTTTCACTTTCATTACTCTATTTGTACTCATATTCTTATATTACAAATTATTTATACAATGTTACGGACTGTCACTCGCAGTAACTTATAAAACTATATTCCACTGTTCAATCATATTTGCCTCCATTGCTTTCACTTGCTATTTACACATTATTTACACACATTATTTACAATCCCCTTCACAGTGTTTTAGAAGTTTTTCGGGCAGTGGTACTCAAAGAAGCAGGGTACGCAGAGGGGAACCTGGCACTCAGCACACTGTCAAGAGGTGCGTTTGACTGCAAGTGGGCGTCTGGTGGTATGCGCAGACACCTGACACCTGCGGATTGCAACCTTCCTCTTCTCTGTGGCAGGCATTTGTACAAGTCTGTGCCGCTCCAGGTACTCCCTCTGCTCTAGTCTGTCAGGAAGTCTCACAGAATGGCGCCTTGGAGTTGCTGATGTCACCCTACTATCTCTCTCAAGCAGCTGCTGGACACAATTCCTGGTGAACAACCTCAGGGAGAAGGACTTGGGTGGCTTTACCTTCATCTTGTACAGGATGAAGGCGTTCAGCATCGTCATGTCTAGGAGATGCAGAAACTCTTTCCTGTACCTCCTAGTATTCTTCCTGAGGCAGTCAATCTCTCTTATCATCATGTCAGACTTGTCCACCAGCCACATGTTGATATTGTAGTCAATGACAGCATCAGTTTTTTTTCACAGGTTCACCTGTCCTACGGTTGTCCTTCCCACTGTCTTTCATTTCCCCCTTATGTACGGTGGTGAGCATGTGCACGATCCTCTTGTCATGTCACCGTATTGCCAGTATCTTCTCAGACTTGAGCAGGTGCACGTCTCCTCGCTGTGAACTTCCTGCCTCGAGGAATTTGGGGAAATTGGCACGATTGCTTCTCACAGTGCCGCAGGAGCCGATGCCGTGCTCTGAAAGGTATTTTGCAAGTTTCGGTGCTGTATAGTAGTTGTCTGTATACAGCACATGATTCCCACTAAAATACTTTTCAAGCAGCACTTTCACTACACAGCCTGGGAAGCCAATGGGGTGTGCTTTATCGAGATCGACAGTGCTGGCTGAATAGATGAAGTCAAGGATGTACCCCGTCTTACAGTCGCACGGTACAAAGAACTTGATTCCAAAGCGATGACGTTTGCTTGGATTGTACTGAACGAACCTCAGACGTCCTCTGAACAGAAGCAAGGATTCATCTATGACAACCTTCTGAAATGGATGGAAGAATGACATAAATTTATCCATCATTCTGGTCAGAATTTCCCTGATCTTCCAGAGTGGGTCAGTCTGGGAAGGTACTTCATTGTCGATGAAGTGCAGGTTCCCCATGATGTTCCTAAAGCGATCTCTGGCCATGTACTTGTTGAAGGTGGGTGATGGTAGTAGGGGGTCCATGGACCAGTAGTCATCCAACTCATGCTTCTTTGAATGGGGCATGAGAAGCATGAGGGCAAAAAACACAAAAAGTTCGTGGACCCCAAGCACGCTCCAATCTTTCATTTTTTCTGCACCAGTAACACTTGCAGCACGTTGTGACTCGTACCTGTTGGTCTCATCAGAAATGTGCTGCATGACTTCGTCATCCAGGAAGGCTAACAGGTAGTCAACACACTCAGCATCATCGCCTAGAGTGAAGACAGGCTGTATCCCTGAGGAACTCTCGTCGAAGTGCAGTTCGTCAGGGATTAAATCAGACCTATCCGTCCACATGAAGGCGTCCAGGGTTCCCTCTCATGGCATAGAATGCTGGGTCCGGGTGCGAGAGGGTAGCGGTTGGTGTGAGGCGGACTTGCCTGTTTCAAGGTCAGCCCGAGTAGCCCTAGGTTGCCGAGTAGCACTAGCAGCCCTAACTCTAAATGCTACTCTACTTCTGCGAGTTTGGGATTTACCTCATGTCCTATGGCCTGCCTTCACTGTAGGTGATGGTGTCGACTCCGACGATCATAACTCGGGAGAAATTTCAGCCGAAGATGTCGACGATATGAGGGAGGTTGGGCTGGGAAAGCGGGGTGATTCACCTCTTGACTCGTGGCGGGCTGGGTCACGCGGGGCCATTGTGCTAACCCGCCTCGTCTTCACTCCCTTCCCAAATTCTTTCCCATCCCGCAGTAACGGCTCTTTTCCCTTGGAGCTGGGAGGAACTTGGGAGGGTGGAGCACTGGTACTAGGAGTTGGTGGCACGATTTCCTTCAGCTCATCACCTGACTCCTCACCCGACATTTCAAAATCACTGCCCATCATGATCATGGACAATTCAGCCAATTCTCATTCTACTGCAGAATCACTTAGTCCTTTATCCCTTCTCACGCGAGGTTTTGTAGAGGTACAGGTCACAGGGCCCTTTTGAGTGGGTGCAGAACTGGCAGAAATGGATGGGCACGACTGCGACATTCTCACTGTTCGGAGGACAGCAAGTAACTGAGTGCATCACTCGTGGCGTATTGGGCAGGGAAGGGTTGACAATGTCAGTCAGATGATAAGTGCTATGAAATAACTGGTTGGAATTCTAGACAATAT
>JAGKTI010035889.1:0-11169 GCA_018397915.1 Birgus latro | reverse complement strand
ATTATGCATTGTCTAGATTTCCTACGACTTATTTCTTAGCATATACATTAGCAGCTGACATTTTCAACTCTTGGCTACCGAGATACATACAGTACATTCAGTTCACTCTCGTCCTTCAAGCTGAAATCACGTTGCAGTCGCGCCCATCCATTTCTGTCGTTTTTGCGCCCATTATGAAAGACCCTGTGAGCTCTACCCCTACTAAACATCGTGTTGGAAGCGGTAAAGGACTAGATATTTATAAGTGTAATAAAATACTAGAAATAATAAAATGTGAGTGTGTATATGAATAAGAAATGACAATACGAGCAGCACTCGTATTTTACATTGCTTTCACAGTGTTTTTTTTTTTTAATATGGATTCCAAACTACTTGGAAATCACTGAATAGTGTTACTAGTGTTAATATCAGGCAGTGGTATTCATATTACGGGATGTCGGGAAGTGTAAAATGGAGACTTAGTTACCCAACTTCAGAAGCCTCCACAAGTCCTACGGTAGTCGACGAGTGCTAAAAAGAATATCCCATGACAAAGCTGAAGGTATGTGCCATAAGCATATAAAATTACAATATTCTAGGACTAAGAACCGATTTTTGGCAAATATTTTATTAAAGTCAGTTGGAGCACAGATTTGCCACGCGGAGGATGGGAACGGCGCGCTTCTGACAAACCCACGGTTAAAGGGTTAAGGGACACAAACTCACAGGTAGGTTAGCTAGATGGTCCATCACCATTCAGGAATTCAATCCCACTTTTCAGTATGTCCCAGGAAAATCGAATATAGTCGCAGACGCACTCTCACGTCATGTAGCAGCAGCAGCAGCTGTAACGTCCCTGCAGCTCAAGGCAACTGAAAGCACAACCCTAACATCAGAGGTTGTTCAAAGCTCTCAGCGCAAAGATCCAATATGGTCCAAAGTAGTTTGTTTCCTTGAATCAGGAGATGCCTCGACCTAATCTGCACAAGCAGTACCACTAGTTGAGTTCATACTAGAAGATGATCTCTTGTACTGAAAAACGTTACTTACAGGGAAGGATTTGCCCAATAATGAAATACACCAACTCGTTGTCCCTACTGAACTAATATCTGCAGTCCTTGACATAGTTCATAATACACCTCACGCATCCCATCCAGGTAAAGACCGATGCTTGCGCCAAGCACGTCTCGAATACTATTGGCCAACCATGCGCCGCGATATCAATGCGCACTGTGACTCTTGCATCTTGTGCCATTGCCACAAAGGATCAACTGGGTTAACTGCACCGCTCTTACAATACCCAATCCCCTCATGACCATGGGAAACAGTCTCCATCTACCTTTTAAAACTCCCTCTTACGGAATCAGGTGCAGAGTAGTTGTTTGTAGCAGTCGACCACTTCTTGCGCTACTCTGTCCTCGTGCCCCTCTCAGATAAGACCGCGAAGAGTGTTGCACGTGCCTTCATAGATCACGTAATTTGCCCATTCAGTACCCCACATACCATCCTTGCTGACAACAGTACTGAGTTCAACAATAGTCTCCTGGATGAAATCTGTCGCCACTTTCAGTTTAATAAATGCAATATCGTGCCTAACCATCCGGCTTCCAGTGGTCTTGTAGAGCGCCACAATAGAAAAATCTTAGAGTACCTCAGACACCTAGGCTCCCATAACTCGCCCTGGGATGACTGGATTCCCCAAGTGCCATCCTCAATCAATAGCTACATCAATACATCAGTTGG
Source organism: Birgus latro (assembly GCA_018397915.1). Lineage (NCBI taxonomy): Eukaryota > Metazoa > Arthropoda > Malacostraca > Decapoda > Coenobitidae > Birgus > Birgus latro. The sequence continues at coordinate 9,447 of JAGKTI010035889.1, read as the reverse complement.
TGAATCTCCCTCCTTTGTCTCTTTGGTTTTGACAAAGACCTACCATACTCCCTGTTATCCTCAAAGCCAGACACCATCTATAACACTGATGATTAAGTCAAAGTAAAACTGGCCAACTTCCAAACAATCCATCAGTATGTAACATCCAATCTGGCTTCATCTCAGAAGGACATGATGCAGTGCCAACATAAATCTGCCTCTCCTATCACTATCAACGTCGGTGATCTAATCTTTGCTCATTCCCATACGCGCACCTCTAAATTTGATGACAAATTTACAGGGCCCCACCGCGTGCTCACTCAATAGGGTAACAAATTTCACATACAAGACCTTTCCACTAAAGACACCAAATGGGTCCATGGAGACGATGTAAAGCATGCACCACTAGGTCTAGTGCTAGTGTTGGAAGAATCACTTGCACAGCCTACTGCTACCCCTCCTACTCCAAAAATCCCTCACTCTACCCCATTTCCACCTATCCATCAGTGTCCTTCATCTCCAACTACACCTACTCATTCATCAACCAGTCAGTATCGATCCAAACTGCGTTCCGCCCGTCAACCTTTCCAGGACCTCTCCCATTAATTGTAATCTACTTTTGTAGGTACGATGTTAGCAGTCTACCTGTTGGCAGTGCTGACCCCACTAGTGTCCGGGTTGGGTGAGGACGATGGTGGAGTACGTCCCGGGGCCTTGGTCGGCTAGGGAGGCGAGGTAATGCTCATCGATGATGTAGTCTCCCTGCGCTACGATCTTGCGCCCCTGGCCGACGTAGCCTTCACCCTGCCTGCCTATGTGCACCAGCTCCACAAAATCAAGACCCATCTCTCAGCCATCATGGGGAAACACAACCCAAATCAGTATTTATATCATCTTTTCCTACCACTCTCCTGGCAGTTGCAATACGTAACTGACAAATTCAATGAGGTCAATGACACATTTTCCATTCAGACACCCATAGGTCGTTCTCGTGTGAAACGAGGTCTCTTTGACTTTGGAGGTGAGATTCTAGGTGGCTTGTTTGGTGTCGCTACAGCCAGTGACCTTTCTGGCTTCAAAGCTGATCTCGCTAATTTAGCTTCAGCCCTAGAATCTCAACGCCGAGTCATCAACATCCAACACACTATGTTACAGAAGATTACAGCCCACCTAAATGAAGTAGCTTACACTCTAAACAACTTCACCAACATCTTAAAACAACACCTCTCAAATCTCAACGTTATTTCTCAATTCTTCTATCTCAGATTCAACATGGATAATCTCCAACTAGCCATTGACTCTCTTCTCTCTCAAGTCTTTACCGTGGTTCGTATCCTAGTCGATGCTATTAATGGACGTGTCACTGCAGACTTAGTACCTGTCTCAGCTCTCCGTTCTGTATTAGAATGGGCTCACTCTACTTTCGGTCTGTCCCCAATACTCCCCTACTCCTCTCTTGAATACTATTATCCATTTCTCGAGGCCACTCTTCTCACCAAATACGTCGTCGTCCATGTTCCTCTACGTTCTGCCATCACCTTCGACCTTTTCCACATCATTCATTTTCCCTTCCGGTACAGCAACTCCATATTGCAAGTATCTCTTCCTTCAGAATATTTCATCCTCTCCAATGATCATCATTCATTTGCATTCCTTTCTTCCACAGACCTCCAGATATGTTCCTCCATTACCTTACCTCTCGTCTATGTGCTGTCCACCTTTTCGCTATCTTCCCCAGCAGCGCTACACTCTGTGAGTCTGCTTTAGTTCGCAGCCATTCCATATTCTCGGCCTGTTCCTTTGTTCCAACTCCTGTACTCCAAGTCCACCATGCTCACCTGAACCACGTCCAGTACTTCTTTTTTACTGTTCCCATCTCTGTCACCATCATGTGTCCTGGTTCTTCGGTCCACTCCGTACCTTCTAGTGGTCTCTACAAAGCATCGGACTATTGTACAGTCAAATCAGTCAGTCATCACTTACACCACTCGCTATCACCAAGCAGTCTGTAAACACTCCTATGACATCTTCCAACCAGTCGACATGCCTTCCAACCTGCCATCTGCTAATATTACAATCACCTACCCCAACTTGCGTATGCTAACATTCCTCAACGACAGTGACTTCATTTTGGATCAATTTTTCTGCCCTTCAGCCGTTCATGGGTTCATCTAACATTTGTGTTTCCCCCTGTGGCTATATTTTTCATACGTTTTCTACTCATAATCTGTGCAGTGCATTGTTGTGTCAGGAAAATGGAATGCAGACTGCAGGAAATTAGAATCGCAACAGGAATAGTATGACTACCAATGCCAACTGATTAATATACAAACTGGACAGAAATAGTACCACGAAAAAAATGATAGCATTTCTCTGATACAGTAATGTGTGAACTACAGAGACCAACTAAAAAAAAAAAAAAATGTGCAAACTATATAGAAAAAAGTTCTTTCTATCTATCTATAGCCCGACGCCCTAATCCTGCAAAGGGTGGCCTCAGACAAAACGCCTCCATGTCGCTCTGTCACCCACCATTTGCCTACCCTCCCCCCAGCTCACTCCCCCCTCCCTCATATCCCGCCGAGTCCCACCGACATACGATACACGTCGCTACTTTTTTCCGCGGACAGACCCAACGATATGCATCTTTCGTCACGCAGTTGCAAGGCCCATTGTGTGCATATTTTTCAACATTCGTGGGTGATTTTTGGTAGCCATATGTGGGAGACCTTCCTCTACCTGCTTTCAAGCGGGGATACTGCCTGGACCCACCTAACCCCCCTTCCCCCCTCCCCCCTCCCCCCCATACTGGGCAATTCACCTGTTAGCAGTAACCTAGCCAGTAAAGGTATGTTGCCCCACGGTCTCTCCAATGACGAAATTCACGGTGAAAGTGATTCCTGAGGTGGAGGACATAGAAACAAAGAAGCTAGAGTAGAAACAAATAGAAGTAATGAGGTGGTAATGTCGTAAAGGAAGGTGCCATATACTGGGGTTTTGGGTGAGTGAACATTGCTTATAAACGCCTTTATTATTGTGTGAAAACCAATATAGACTTGTACTACACATACATTCGTATCAAATAAATGAAATAAATACGTAATTTAAAGTGGCTTGAATTAGTTAACCCTTCCATAGTTCGTTTTCTTTTGCCAGGCACCCTGAAAAAGAAGGAAAACGTAAGGTTGAGTGACACCTGTATCAACATTTTTTTACCTCAGGATCGCGATTTCTCTATGAATTTTCGATGTTTCTCACCAAATTCGAAGGTTTCAGCCAAAAAACAAAAAGTCGATAATCAGTCGGGATCTGGGGGTAGGCTGGGTAAAAAACTGGTCGGAACTGGACGGTATACACCGCTCAACTCCATCCCTCCACCTCATCCTCGGCCTTCCCCTCCCTCTCCCTCCCTCCATCCCACCTGCATACACCCTCTTAGTCAGTCTTTCATTCTCCATTCTCTCCACATGTCCAAACCACCTCAGTGTATTTCTCCTAATCTTCTCAACCACATCCACATCCACCCCACACCGTTCATTCACTTCTTCATTCCTCAGCCTGTCCCTCCATGTCACTCCACATGCTTCTCTCAAGTAACTCATCTCCACTGCTCTTACTCTTGTCTTGTTACCCTCTAGCAAGGTCCATGCCTCGCCTCCATACGTCAGGGTAGGGTCACGATACTATCTTGCAATGACTTCATGACTTCCATACTCACCTCCTTATTTCTCATCACCGCTTTCAGTGAACCATTAACCTTCCTTTCCTGCTGTACCCTTTCAAGCATTTCATCCCCAAAACTTCCATCCTTACTCATCACACTGCCCACATACTTGAATGCACTCACATTCTCCATATCCTCACCATCCAACCTCATTGTGCATTCTGTGACTTCATTCCTCTTAAACACCATAACTATATTCATGTTCATATTGACTTTCAGATTCCTCTTCTTACACACTGTCCCAAATTCATTCACCAAACCTTGCAACTCCCCTTCATCTTCACTCAACAATACTGTATCATCAGCAGACAGCAACACCAGATTCTTCCACATCTCACCCTCATTCATTAGAGTCACCCACACATCCACTGCCCTACCTTGCACCTCCTTTACAACTCCACCCATGTATATATTAAACAGCCATGGAGACATCACACAACCCTGTTTCAGTCCCACTTTCAGATCAGAGAACTCACTTAGCTCACCATCCACTCGCACAGTAGCCCTAGCTCCTTCGTACAAGCTCTTCACAGCACTCAACAATTTCCCCTCCACTCCATATATTCCTAATACCTTCCACATACTTTGCTTATCTATTCTGTCATAAGCTTTCTCCAAGTCCATGACGGCAGCATACACTTTCTTTCCCTTCTTTAGATATTTCTCCACTAAACATCTTAGAACAAATATCTGATCTACAGACCCTTTTCCCTTCCTAAATCCCCCTTGTTCTTCTCCAACTAACTCTACTGTTATATGCCTAACCCTATCAATAAGTATTCTACCATGTATCTTTCCAGTCACACTAAGAAGGCAAATACCCCTATGGTTACCACATACTTCTCTCTCCCCTTTTCCTTTATATAAAGGAACAATTATACCTGATTTCCAGTCCTCTGGAACCCTTCCCTCTTCCAAAGCCAGTCTACACAACTTCCATATCCATTCCACAGCAATCTCACCCCCATATTTCAGCATTTCACCACACACTCCATTAATTCCTGGGGCCTTTCCCATCTTGATCTTCTTCAACGCTTCCTCTACTTCCGCCCTACTGATCTCTTCCTCCCTCCTCTCACCTCTTCTCCCAGCCAATCCCCAATCACTTATACTTGTTCTGCTCTCAATCTCTACACTCAACATATCCTCAAAGTGCTCCTACCACCTTCTCAGCTTCTCTCTCTTCTCCACCAGCAATCTATTATTCCCATCTTTCACTCCCCTACTTTTTCCTCTTTCAAACTGTCTTACTTTCTTTACCTTCTTCCAAAACAATTTCTTACTCTCCCTCCATTTTACACTCAGATTCCTCCCAAACTCCCCACCCACTTTCTTCTTACTCTCCTTCACCAATCTCTTCACCTCTCTTCTCCACCTCACATATACCTCTCTCTTCTCTCTCTCATCTTCTCCCCTACCTCTTCTCGTTAGCCATTCACTATATGCCTTCTTCTTTTGTTCCACAGCTCGTTTCACCTCATTATTCCACCATGCCGTCCCTTGCACACCCCTGCATCTCCTCCTCACTCCACAATCCTCCTCACACGCTGCGCCTATCTCTTCAGTGAAAATCTTACATACATCTTCCAACCCTTCCATCTGCTCTAACTCATACCTTCCCAATCTTTCTTCCACTATTCTCTTATACTCTGCCATTTTCTCACTATCTTGTAACTTCTCCACTCTTCTCACAGGAGCTATTTCCTCCTGTCTTCCCCTTGGTGTCTTTATCCACTTTCCTTGCAGCTTCACCTTGGCCATCACTAACTGATGGTCAGAGATTCCACTCCTCAACCCTCTCCACACTCTTGCATCCACCCGCTCCACACTCTTCTCATTCGCTCATCCACACTCACGTAATCTATCATTGCCTTCCGTTCAACAAGTTCACCATCCATCCTCCTCAAGACTCTCCACGTATACCTGTGGATCATCTTGTGCCGGAAATAGGTGTTGGCTATTGCCAATCCCTTACCAGCACAGATGTCCACCAAGGCACTACCATTCCCATCCATCTCAGCTGGCACACCCCACTGACCAACCACTCCATCCACTCGTACATTCCCAACTTTGTCATTCATGTCTCCAATCAAAAACACTCTCTCGCTCCTCTCAAACTTGTCCATACATGCTTCTACACTTGCCCAGAATTCATCTTTCACTCTTGCCACTCGGTCCTCTGTCGGCGCATACACACATACAATCGGCTAAGCTTGTATACCTACTTTCATACTCACCCATACAATCCTTCCACCCACTGTTTCATAATCTCTTATATTCTCCTTCGACTTCTTGCTTATCATCAGACATACTCCCTCTCTTGTCCTCTCATTCTCATTAACTCCCGCACATATTCCTACACCATATTCTCATTCTCTCACCGTTTCCCCTTTCCATTTAGTTTCAGTCAGTCCACATACATCCACTATTGCATCCTCAGGCACCTGAACAATCTCTCTCTCTTTCACTTCATCACTCACTCCTTTTACGTTCCACGTCCCCACCCTCAGGATGTCCTTTGTCCGTTCCGTAGTCGTCAACGTATGGTCCGTCCTGGTCCGAGGCGCTTTATTCGCTTGTTTAGTTAGTTCTTTTTACGGGGTGGGACACTAACCCACCACCAACCCTTTTAGTCGCCTCATACGACAAGCAGGGATACTGGGGGAGTATTCTTGAAACCTCTCTACCCCCAGGGGATAGAAAAGAGTTACAAGTATTATGTATAACTAAGAACCTTACTGGACACATACCCATAGTTTAATCCATGTGTATCTTATATTTAACCTTATATATTACTAGATTACATCCCTTTGACATGGCCATGTCCTCCCTCCACCCATATATCATACTCCCTCCTTGTACATACGCCCCACCTACCTAAGTAGTATAAACAAACTCCCATATAACTCCTCTCTAGTGTCAGGAGACACCATCTCAGCTACCTGGGGAGTACTGTACCATCCCCACTGTAAATCTGTATATCTTTGTATCTGTGTTTCCCCCCCTCCCCTCACTGCATACGTGCCCCCATTAAAAGCCGCTGAGTGGACACGCGCTACCATGGCCCGGCCAGGCCAGAAATGAGTTAGTCCAGGGGCGTCACGGTAGAGGAGACGACTGGTCTGTAAGAGTTCGCAATAAACTCCTTAAATAGCCACAAGAGCACGGAGTTTCTCTCACCAAAGTACTGGAAGTTACACGTGCCTTCTGGTACACGTCGGCCTGCCTCATACCCCAGGCAAGTTGACCCTAGTTGTAATTAAAGGGAATCTATGATATTAATAATATTGCCATTTTGATCTTAGCTTACTTGAGTGTGCATCATTAAAATACTAGTCACATTTGGATTGTATGAATTATTTAAAATCACTTCATACAAATAAACATGGTCTTCCTGGAATCTGTTCCAAGAAAAAAAAATTCTCAGGCGTGACAAAAATGAAGGATAAAGAAGCTTTGAGCATGAGAGAAGTGCAACGTTTCAGAAAATACCATTTTTGTAACGTTTGCCTTTCCATACCTAAGCTGCCTAATTAACTGTAATCTAATGCCAAATCAAACATAAAAAACATACCCGAACCTCGAAAAATTTGTGTTCTTCTTTTAAAATTCTGCTGCAATATTTTTCGGTGGAGAAAAGAGAATGTTATGTGTTGTGAATGTACCAGTACAGATAATTGTTCATATTACAAAGCTATTCCTTACTATTTTCTTTGGAAACAGGCGCTTTTCGGGCGGTGGCTGAATCGGTAGAGAGGTGGTCTGCAGTCCTAATGGACCCAGGTTCGAATCCCGGCTGGGGCAGGGAACAGTTTAAGGATTCGAATTTCTTAAAAAGCAGACTTTTCTGATCTACCAGATGACCCACCGACATGTCATAAAAATATCCACGCTAATACCAGTACACCTGTCCTGTATGAGACAGCCCTAGCATGTATTCAATATAGATGGTTGTTGTTAGTGCAGAAGTGGTGAAATGTGGAGATGTAGGAGGACTACTGATCCCCAAGGAGGACTACTGGGCCTTGGGAATAGGCCTTGAAGCCTTTGCCCACAGTCGAACACGTAAAAAAAAAAAACTTATCTTGGGGCCAGAATTGCTCATAGTAGCACTCGCACTTCACGACCAAAGGGTTGACGGTTCGAGCCCATACCATGGTACCGCATTTTTGGTGAGAGATGTAGCAGTCCCTCCAAAGATCTCTCCTTGCTCTCCAGAGGTATGTGGTCCTATGGTCTTAGCTCGGGGGATTCATCCCCTGGATATAATCTAACAATTGTCTTTAAGACCTGAAAACACCTTTAAGGTTCATGGTCAGTTAATAATACCACTTAAACTCAAGTACCGTCTTATCCTACACAGCGCCCTGCGTCTATACTTACTGTAAATTCATCTTTGTCTTTGTCAGATAAAACTCGAGGTTCGCTTGAGAGTCGCCAAGCACTGGATATCATGTTGGACACAGAGCAGTGTTCTCACTCCTCCGTCATCCTAGTGACAGACGACTTTCCATGGGCATTCTCTATCAAGCAAGTGTGTCAGTATGAGCATAAAGAAAGCTTGGACATTCCTAAAATGGATTAAGGAAGTTAGATTAGAATATACTCGTGTAGTGAAAGTAAGATCTATCCTCACAATAAATAATATTACGGAGTAGGTTGTAGCACCAGCTGATCAGGGTGGTACTGTCAAGGAGGAAGGGAAAGCTGGTGATAGGGAGGGCTGGAGCTCCTGTTTCACTAGCCCTCTGTGCTCTCCTGATCATCTCCCTTTGCTGACCTATTCCTGTGTGTAACTAACAGGGAGAGTAAGCCAGCATACACTCCCAAACACTTTTCTCTAACTGTCCAGTGTGGATTACACTACATGCACTTTACACACCACACATTGTACCCAACAACTTCACGAGGGTTTGTGCCAGTATAGCATGCGGCCGGAAAACTTTGTCTCTGCTACCTATGTTTTCATCTGATGGAACTTGACTCCAAAAAATTTAACGCTAAGTTGTGATTGCATGATGTACTCATAAGCGTAAGTTATGAAGCAGATGTTGGTTAAGATTCGTCCATCTATTTGATTAGTATGGACAGGGGCAGATTGAAGGCCGTCAGGGCGGAATGCGGGTTGAATTAAGGGGGGGGGATGGTTATCGAGAGGGAGGGTAGGAGGATACAGCATCGAGGAGGGCTGGAGTTGGTGATAGAGCTACAATCTCGGCAGCTGTATCAAATGCAGACATTCTTCTTACGAACCTGCCTCATAGGCAAGAGCGAAGAGCTGCTGTGGTGGGGTAGTTAAGCAGGAAGTGGTTGAGAGGCCACTCTTCAAGTTGGTGACAGTGGATGCAGGGTCCAGGATTCCTCCCTGCTATTTGTGAGATGCAGGGATAGCCCATTTGTAAGCGACGCAGGTGCACAATGAGCGAATTTGGTACGCAAGGTGGGGCAGAGGGGTTCATAGGCGGTTGCTCTTGCGTGCCATGTTGCAGAGTGAGAGGTCTCTGCTACTCGCTCTTTGTGCTCTGATAGACTGAACCTGGAGATATTGGCTGTAGCTCTCCTTTTGATGAGAGAGCCTCGTCTTGAAGGGGAATGTGATGTCAGGCAGTGTGGTTGCTGAGAGAGCTTCGGCGTCGGCTTCCTTACTGCTTGAGATTCCCACGTGATCAGGCAGCCAGGGGAGGTAATTCTCTCCCCCACTCTGTGATTAAGGTCAGCAGATTAACACTATCAGTGAAGTGCCG